>QKMV01000684.1:0-20123 GCA_003287335.1 Lednia tumana
ATAAAAAATAAATACGTAAGGTACTACCTACATGTGATAAGTTTTGGATGATGCCAGGTTCGCTTCTGCTTTGCAATGCTCTTAATTGGAGATAGCGATGGTCATTCTGAAGACCTTTCTCTTCCATTGCGGTAATGGCCCGTTGAAGTGCCTGAGCAGCTGCTTGAGTTTTTGAGTTTGGCTGATGTTGATACTGAAATTCTGTTTCTTTAGCACAGCCAGGGCTTGACGGTGGTGCAGGCACGATCCCACCAGGCAGTGGCGGTGGTCCCATTGAAGGCGCCACTTGTTGCGGTACTTGCGGAGGACCCATTGTCGCATTTGAAGTATCCATTCTGCAACTATTTTCTCTGAAAAAATCGAACAATACCACTGTATGCAATTCGGCATTGATCAGAAAATATTTGAAGCACAAATTAGGACAAGCTGAAAAGGTATTATAACCCAAATAGGCTTGAAATTGCTATAAAAGCGACGAGGGTTTTTTATTAAATGCTAGTTAAAATTGTACAAACCCCTGAACGCCTTAAATTACTTGCCGTACACATTTGACATGCTCCTCCACACACGTCAATTTTTGTTGTTTGGGTCTGCGTCGCCGACAACGGAGACGTGGATAGACGCTCACCTCACCTACACTCTATTAACTAGGAGAGCACACTTTTCCACCAGGGGTGCTGGCGCAGCTAACACGGGAACGTGTGACCAGAAAGCCTATTTTGTGGGTGTAACGCATTATGCTCTCTCACTGTATAGACTGTAGCTACGGCCGATTCGGTCTCGGACAGCTGTATTATCGGAAATCCACCAAGAATACAAAGTGTACGATGGACGAATGACAGATATTGGTATCCCTGCGCATCTAAGATGTTTGAACGCATGCGCAAAGATATACATGTAAAATAATTGTGCCGTAATTGTGTCATCATATTTCATTCAGGCTTAAAGTTCAACACATTTTGTTAATTACCGGTGATCAAACATTTATTTTCCATCGTTACAATCATATTCAAGCTGGCTCATCGTAAAAGAAAAAATAATAATTAGAGATCAGTTGTGTCAAGGTCCCATGTTTTGGTCTAGCACATGTTACATTTTAAAGCGCTTTGGTTGGCGTTCATGAAGGTTACCAGACTACCAGAGAAGATTGTTCTGCGGTGTAAATGGCTGAGTGATGGTGTATCACTTGGGAAGTAAACTTTGTGCGGAATTTGTTGAGCGATTCGGAGACCTTACGCCATAGATAACCCTGAAATAAGTGCTTCTGGAGCTATTGATTTGTGGACGTTGCGACGAGCGTGTTCATATGGTGCATTAGTTTAAATTATCACGTTGCCTGTCCTAAGCTTCAGGGAAGCTACCTTCAAGCAGGGCTATTGAATGACGGCAAATGCCTAGGAGTACTACCCTAAAGCCTGGGTATAGGGTCTTACATAGAAAACATGGAAACTGCTCAAACTTCAAACGCGAGTAGTGAATTGCCTTACAATAAAGTTGGGGCACTTCCAAAGCAGGATAGGGTGTACGCTGCTGGAAGAACAACCCACGAATTTGAGTTCACTCCGCCACCGGAGGCCCCTATTTTCACACCAACGCTTGATGAGTGGAAAGACCCACTCGCATACATCAGGAAGATTCGCCCAATTGCTGAAAAATTTGGAATTTGCAAGATAAAGCCACCTCCGGTAAGTGAAGTCACGCATGTAGGGTTCGGCTGCTCGGCACAGTACCATCCGATACCTAGGTAATATTTTGCTTATACTGATTCAGGCCAAGAGTAATGTATTTGCTAAGATATCTGATGAAAGAACACTTTTTACTTACCAGTTTCATAATCTTCTGAAGTAGAATTGATTGTAGAATTGATGCTTAGAACTAGGTAATGGCCTAAGCTGGTAACCATCTTGATTTAGCTCAGGGTTTGCAATAATAGTGAACACTAGGCCACAGAAAATTGTACCTACCTTGAAAGAATATGTTGCTGTCATTTTGTATTAGTGATATTTTTAAAACAATTATACACAATTATCTATTTATTTGTGATTTGCAGGATTGGCAGCCTCCATTTGCCGTGGATGTAGACAAGTTTAAGTTTACTCCACGAATTCAGCGCTTGAATGAATTGGAGGTAAGTGTACTGAATTTTCTAAAAATTACTAGAAGTAGAACTTTTGTGTTTTATCAAAAGTTAGATTTCATGTACAATGTCCACCTTTTATGTACAAACTATGCTTTTCTAGGCAAAGACACGAGTTAAATTGAACTTTTTGGATTCTATTGCAAAGTTTTGGGAACTCCAAGGATCAACTCTTAAAATTCCTCTGGTAGAGAGGAAGGCATTGGATTTATACACGCTACATCGCGTAGTCCAAGATGAAGGTAATTATTCAAATTTCCTACTGGCCAACAAGATTTAAACACTTTTAGTAGGTAGCGTAACGGTATTGGAAAATAATTGCCTTTGTTTAGGAGGATACGAAGCGACCACCAAAGAGCGAAAGTGGTCCAAAGTGGCTGTTAAAATGGGATACCTCCATGCACGAGGTTTGGGTTCCCTTATTCGACACCACTATGATAGAATCCTATATCCATTCGACGTGTTTCGTGACGGAAAGCTTCAATCTACAATTGTAAGTTTGATAAAAAATTGCCTTTCAACTCAAATATCTAACGTGTCTCCCCAATCTAATGCATCAGGCTCAAGGAACTATAATTATTTCATGGAAATACTTTCTGTGGAAGCTATTGTGTCTTCACTCAGGAGTGCTTGTTAAGTGTTTACAAATTCCAACTCAGAAATGCAAAATTCTAAACTGATATGCAAGTAATGTTATCAACTTTCAAGTTACCTAATCCCTATACTAGCTAGAAACTTCAGGTTGTGTCATTTTTTAATAACATTAATGACAGTATATATTTTGTAATAGCTACCTAATGCTAGGAATGCCTAAACTGTTTTCAATGTGCTGAGAAATTATGTTTAATCTGTTTCATTGCATTGCTTACATCATATAGCTAATTCATAATATTTAGAAAAGTTTGAACACCTTATGGTGTAATTACCTGCTATTGTGTCTAGGTATGGTGTGTGGTGTAGGTACCTGGATTCAAATCTTATGTGGAATGTTGTTGCATGACTTTATCTAGAAAATAAAGAAGGAGGACGAAAGTGAGAAAGTGGACACGGATTACAAGCCTCATGGCATACTGTCTCGCCAAGCAATCAAGCCCCCCACGGAGAAATACAGCCGTCGGTCCAAACGGTTTGCTACTAAAAGCTCAGAAAATCAGCTGCACTTTGATACTCTTGACTGCGTTAAAGAAGAAGATAACACTGAGATCACCAGAAGCTTGGAACTAAAACGCCTAGACTTCTTTGGGGCTGGTCCAAAAATTACTCATCAAATTGTCGATGAGAAGAAACTACAAATCACAACCGAAGCAGAACCACAAGAGAAAGCTTTTTTTGAGCTTGATCCAGTAAGTGTCTCGAGATTAGTGTTTTTGCTTGCATTTGGGATTGTTGCATGACTCGTGGGTGGCACAAACTAAGGCTGCAAGAGTTGGGCATGTAAATAGCAACCGTGCGCAGAGTGCTTTTGCATTTCACCGGGGCTGAAATATACGTGTCTTCTCTCGTTCTGCTTGTACATATTCATCGCTTGGCCTTTTTGTGGGGATGTGGGTGGGTAAACGGAAACCTGAGGAGATTGTTTGCGCATGTTGCATGGGTACGGTCCAGGAGAGGTGGTGGAAAAGTGATATCAGCCTAAGGACTGAAACCGGAAGAAAAAAAACAATTCAAATACCTGAACCGTTTTTTGGAAATGAGAAGCACCAACGTCGGTAACAAGCATGCCTTATTTTGACCGTTAGAATTTTTGTTTATTTTAATTTATGTTATGTTATTATTTACCAAACAAAATTGCTACTTTATAGTATTTCAACTACCTTGGGTGCACTTTCTGAAGATTTAAACAAGGCTTCAGAAAATACAGCACATAATTATTTTTTGGAAAAACTGGTGACTCAGTAAATAATTTCTAATTTTTTTTTAGTTGCCAACTTAAATATTTACTGAATGGTAACAACTCACTTGAATGGTTTTTTTTTTCAGTTTGAATGTAGCTGAACCCCAACCTCGAAACAAAAAATTTCAAACAGTTTCAGTCCCTTGGAAAAATGCAATGAGTCAACACTACCTTTTTACCAAAATACTCTAATATATCACTAAGCCATTGAAACCAAAAACTGGTGGAAAAAACTGGAGTGATGTGCTTAATGTTCAAGTCCCTAATTTTACCTTACTGATTAGCAAATATGTTCCAGAGCCTGGATTCACAGAGGGTATTAGCTCTCTAATATGTATTAGCTCTCTAATATGTATTAGCCCTCACTTTTTTTTGCAGTAATATCCATATCTCTCATACTGTATTAAAGTTAAGACCCTTTCGTGAATCCGTTTTATTTGTTGCCTGTTTTATGACGACAATTTTGAAAAAAATTAATTCATAAATGATTCTTTTCCAGTTGGCAAAGTATGTTTGCTTACAATGTGATCGAGGAGATACGGAAGAGTCAATGCTACTTTGTGATGGCTGCGATGACAGCTACCACACATTTTGTTTAAAACCTCCGCTGCTGGACGTTCCAAAAGGTATTTACAAATCTATGTATCTAGTGTTCTACTGATAACCCTTTAGGTACTGAGTTTCTTCTTGCCCAAATAGCCTGGTGTGCTGAGTATTTTTAGAAAAATCTCGGGGTTTTGCAAAAAAATGTACAGAGGACTTGACTAGTGAACCTAACAACCTGGATATTTGAGATTAAGGTTGAAGCTTTGATCAATTTTGCTCTAAGATAGTGGCAGGGTTCAAATTCATAAGTCAAGTCTCCGTTAAAAATTGCAGAAAGCGTGGCATTCGTAAGACATATGTTGCGAAGATATTGCTTCCCTAGCATGGCGAGCACTGCACACGAAAATGCTTATAAGTGAGTGAGCGTGCATCAAAGTTTAAGGGCTAAGAATATAACAGTCCGTAAATTGTTCGTCAGACACCATGGGAAAAGTGAAACAGCTTAGTAGCTATTGATTGGACTTTTCACGTACCAATACTAGCCAGAAATAAAAACTCGAGTAAATTTTGGATCATTTGCTAGCCAAACCAGAATGCTAGCTTGGACTAGCATCCAAATAGTGCAGGGATGTGATATTTTCTTGCCTGTTTGCCAGGCAGGCTTGGGGGAAAAAGTGTCTAAAATTCTTGTACAGTACAAGTCACACATAATGTACTTGTGCTTGTAATACGCGAGACGTGTGTATAAAATACATGTTTGAACGGTGCGTAACCAACCCTGTATGTTAGCTTAGCGTGATTTTGAATGTGACTGTGGTTTCACAGGTGATTGGCGATGTCCAAAATGCATAGCCGTCGAAGTGAGCAAGCCTTTAGAAGCTTTCGGCTTCGAACAGGCGACGCGAGAGTACACACTACAGCAGTTCGGCGAGATGGCCGATCAGTTCAAGTCTGACTACTTCAACAAGCCCGTGCATGTGAGTTCTAATGTTGCCAACTAAAAGTAGATCTACTGGGACCGTGTCGATAGATATTCGGACTGCCAAAAAAACTGACACTTTTCCTAATAATGGCCGTCTTCCAGTATGAAATTAAAATTATTCATCAACAACCGTTTCAAGAAGATTTCCGTTTCCACCAAATAAAAAAGCCTAAAAATAGCTAGTTTGCATTTTTTGGGATGTTGTGTCAAGCTCCTATTGCAGCTTGTCATGAGGGGCCAGGATTGCAAAGGGGAGTTGATTGGAAGATGGCACACACTGTGTCGGAGAAAGTATCCCAGCTTGTGCCAGGAATGTGCATGGGAAATCACTGACAATTCCTTTTAGATAAGGATCAAATCTAGGATCAAATCTGGGTACTGCCGGTCACAAGGGAGCACAGGCCGCACCCACTTCCCGGACTGCATTTGTTAAGAATATGACTCAACTATTTGCTGCCATAATGACAACAATAATAAAAGTTAGTTGGCGCTTATACAACTGAATATGTTATGGCTACGGCAGGTGTTGTTCAGTTCTCCAGACACATTCCATAGGCGGCTTATAAAACATGATACCTTCTCTGAGCCCTTGTGAGAGAGTTAAATTTACATGCTTCTCATGAGATCACAGTGCAGGTGTCTCTGTAGAGGCAAAGATGGGATATGATAGCATTAGCCTGATCTCACCTTATTAAATATTTTATGCACTACTTATACTGCTCTAGCTTCATTCAGAGAAACGATTTAAAATACTTCCTTGTAGTTTTGTTATATGTTAATATTCACTCTGACATCACCTCAACAAACATCCATTATGCAGGCTGATAATGATAATTTAAACTCATGTAGATAATGTTTCCCATTCAATGAATTGGAGCTATTGAGACAGGAACCGTAACCCAGAACCTCTAAAAACCCATATTTTTTCAAAGACCAGGGGGCGACGGTCTAAAAAATTCTCGAAAAGTAGTGATATTGAAATCGCCCCGTTTTGTTAACGCATGCGATATCATAAAAGTGATTTCTGCGATTGTCTAATGCATAAGTTAGAGATATCACGTGATTTACCCCGGCTGAGGTGATGTCTTTTGGAAACAGACTTTCTCTAAATGAGTAGTACAGTAAGCATGCGCAATGAGAACAAAACTCAAGTATTCCAGGGGCAATTAAGATTAAGGGAAGCAATACTTATTAATTGGCTCTGGAACTGTATATTTTCTCGGCGTCCTAAAACGATCTTTTACGGTGATTTTTATCATCGCATGGGCAATCATTAACTTCGAGAAAAAAAATTGACGAAACTGACACATTTGACATCTATGAAATACTTAGACGTTTGAATTAAACTTTCGTTGAGTATTTTGACAGCTGCTTTCGACAGACAGTTTGGCGCGAAAACATAACGCTTGTTTTCTGTAAGTTGATTGAAAGAATCGTGCTATTTCCTGTTATTCAACCCAGTTTGATTTAGCTTTTGACATTATTCTGCAGTTCACTAAGTAAGCTATCAAATTTTGAACAACGAACTAACTTGCCAAGTCCGCGGCCATTTTTCTGTAGATATCGCATGCGATCTGAACATATTACCTACTTTTAAATCGGTGATATAGTTATCACTTTTTTCTGATTTATCACTTCAAAAAAGGTTAGACAATCGCTGACTTTTTTCTTTTTGTAAATCACGTAATATCTGGGGAGAAAAGTAGTGATATCTACGGGAAAAAATTACACAATCGCCCTCCTGGACCCGGGCCTGTATCTTCCCTAGCTAGAGACAGGGACCTATATTTGCTCCGACTTGAGGCCGAGACCGGGACCTATATTTTCCTCTGGCTTGGGACTGTAACCGGGATATTTTAAATGAATGAAAATGAAGTACCTGATACCTACATGTTTGCTTATGCTTTAGCTACACTACCTATACTGGCCATGTCAAATTTTTATTTAACAGTCACAGAAGCATAAGATTTTTTTTCTGAGTTCTTAACCTTTAGGTACTCGACATAATTATAATGATGCATAATGATATATAGTGATGCGGATTTACTGTACATTTTTTTCTTCGGTAAATTTCCTGTGACAAATATTTACAAAATTTGCTATAAGCTCTGTAATAAGCTAATAACTTAGTAACTTGCTACCCTGCGGACTATGGATGTCGCAGGTTAGTAGTTTTCAGAACCGGGTACCCAGATTCAATAACCGGATCCTACCCGGTTCCTCCCCATCCCTGCTTTAAAAATAGATTGGATTGGATAAAGAAAGGAAACATTTCCTGTCAATTTAAAAAGGTTCCCAAGCACACGTAATACTTGTGACAAGATGACAGGTGCAAGGGAAGAGGAGGAGTGATGCTTAGCGCATGATGGTGAAGCCGAGTGAAGTTTTTGTGCTGGGGAGGCACTGCGGGGAGGGAACCAATCGGTGATTCAAGCAATTTCAAAAGGGTACAGTAGCACTCGCCGATGGAAAGAAAAAAAATAAGGCGGGAAAATGTACGCATCCCTACTGGGGACAGTTGAATTGAATACTTGAAGACCGGTTATTGGGAAAAACAGAAAGACCGGCCCTGAAATTTTCACAATCACTTATTTACCGCTTGACCGGTGTTATCCCTAGTATTTACCATACATTTTTCTTTGTTCAGCTTGTCCCAATGTCGACGGTGGAACGAGAGTTCTGGCGTATCGTGTCGACGATAGACGAAGACGTCACTGTTGAGTACGGAGCTGATCTCCACACAATGGAGCACGGCTCGGGCTTCCCGACGAAAGCCACACAGAACTTATCGTCGGTGGATCAGAAGTATGCTGACTCTGAGTGGAACCTGAACAACCTGCCTGTTCTCAAAGGGTCGGTACTTGCACACATCAATGCCGACATTTCTGGCATGAAAGTGCCATGGATGTATGTGGGCATGTGCTTCTCCGCATTCTGTTGGCACAATGAAGATCATTGGAGTTATTCCATAAACTATTTACACTGGTTAGTATAATTTTAAATTGACATTTTGTGTTTTAACTTTTAAATACCTCATTAATAGAGCCCCGTATATTTCGCACATCGCGATAATGCGATTTCCTTATATCTTCTACTTTCTTGGAATATGAGCACAAATTACGTAAATCTAAACCCAATTCTGCAAGAGTTGAATCACGATAAAAAACGAAATTTGCCGTTATTGCGAAATTACAACAAAATCGACTATATTTGCGTAAAACATCGCGAAATCCCACGAACGTTGTTCAGTTATAAGAAATTTTTACATAAAATGTTCCATATAATAATATTAACTTGGAAACTCGACCTAAAACTTCCTATTTTGCGCATAATTCGTGGAAATGCCCACATTCCGCCGAAGCCAGCAAGCACCTACACAGTGCCCTTGGCCTTCACTGCAATTCATTGCTGTGTTGCCAGATCAGCAGCATCAACCATGCGCCCTTTTCGGCTGCGTGCATGCGCATTGAGCACTTTTCCTGCATAGCATTTTACATCTGGCAACTGCGCTACGAGCAGGTTGAGTCACACGGCCGCGTGAGCCAGTGATACGGTGGCCATTACACAATTTTTTTTTGACAGAAATATTAATTTAACAATTTGCCATAAAATTTTATAAAACCGCTAAAAAACTAAAGTTGGGTTTTTAAAAACGAAATTGGTGAAATATAAAACCATTTTCACGGGGCTCTACACATTAATTGTGATACTCCTTTTCCCTCGCACATTCCGTGCGTCATATGCCGCACCTTCTTGAATTTTTTCTGGATGACAGACTTTCTATGAACTTGAATTTCCACACTACCATCACTCTATTTACTAAAAGAACATACTTTTCTGCCAGAGGCCCTGGTGACAATTAACACAGAGAGTTGTGGCTAGAGAGCCTATTTTGTGCATGTAATACAGTATGATCTCTCACAGGATGAACTGTAGGAGCAAAAGAGTGTACTTTAAAAACTAACCTCCAAATTTTGAGATCGATAGTCCGCTGGATAAATCTATTGTTTTTTTAACCTTGTGATTTCACAGAAAATATCCAGAACAGTAGCATGCTTGATCACAAAAAAACTCGGCAGTTACAGGGTTATTTTTAATTTATTGTTTATTTGTACCAGGGGAGAGCCGAAAACTTGGTACGGTGTCCCGGGATCTCAAGCCGAAGCTTTCGAGGCTACAATGCACAGAGCCGCGCCAGAGCTGTTCTTGTCGCAGCCTGATTTGCTGCATCAACTTGTCACGATCATGAATCCGTGCATTCTCGTAAACGATGGTAAGTCCATTGGCGCTCATTGGAACAGTGCAAAGTCGCAGTCATCATCGGAGAATTTAATTCTGATCGATTCCATCCAGGTGTTTCGGTTTGCCGCACGGATCAGCAAGCAGGTGAATTTGTCATCACCTTCCCGCGAGCGTACCATGCTGGCTTTAACCAGGGCTACAACTTTGCTGAGGCAGTCAACTTTGCTCCTGCCGACTGGCTTGGAATGGGAAGGGAATGCATATCGCACTATTCAAATCTGAGGCGTTTCTGCGTGTTCTCTCACGACGAGCTTGTATGCAACATGGCACTCAAATTCAACTTGCTCGATATCACCGTGACAGGCGCTACTTGCGAAGACATGAACATGATGGTAGAAGAAGAGAAAACTTTGAGGAAACGGATTCTTGACTGGGTAATTATTTTAACCTTTCAACTAGGTTTTATTAAAAAAAAAACAGTTTACTTAACTGGGTACCTGAAGCGGAACAGTTCACAAAACGTTGGGAATTTGTTTAGTGGACTTCTCAGCAGTTTTACCCAGTTTAGTTAACAGTTTTTTTTTTTAAACTAGTGCTAAGATTAGGAAGTAGACATGTGTCTGAAGAGACTTATAGGTTTTATTTTGATGTATAAAGATAAGCTTGGTAGTGCGTTGGTAGTGTCTGTCTTGCGATCGGGAGGTCCTGGAACCAATCCTACTTACCTGCTATCCTAGTCAAGTGGTTTTCTGTAATCTGACCATTCCCAAATGCTGCAATCGTCCCTCTGCCTTCCCAAAAAAATTACATTGCTGCTAGTCAATTCGTTTGCATATCCGAAAATCAAAGAAAAACTGTAAATAATAAAACACAATTCTATTACAGGGCGTAATTAAGGCTGAACAAGAATCTTTTGAAACGCTAATCGACGACGAACGTCTCTGCGATGTTTGCAAAACTACGTGTTTTCTAGCAGCTGTCACCTGTGAATGTTCTCAGAGCAGGCTTTGTTGCCTCCGGCATTTTGACAAGCTATGTGAATGCCCGCCTGCTCACCACACACTTCGGTACGTACATACTACGCTCCTAGTAGCGAGATCTACCCACATGTGTTTCACCATTATTTACTGCTAGAGTGCAAGCCATTCACATTATACGGTCTCGGACTTCGTTGGAAAAGATTTTCTTGCCATTTTTTATGAGATTTGCCAGAATTAAATTTCAAGATAGAGGACAATGTCAGACAGAAGCAGAGCAGGTAAACACCCTACACTGTAAACCGGTGTAAATTTGCGGCGGGCTATCTTCAATAGTAGTCAAATATTGCGTTCCGAAAAAGAATTGCAGGGTTTCTCGTAAATCATAAAGTTAGTATACTGAAAGAGGAGCTAATCTCAGAAGGCGGTGAACAGCTTAATAGCGATCAGAGTAAATAACTAGAAATGAACAAATCCAAACAAATTACCTGTATTTTACCGCTTACTGGTAAACATCCGAACATTTTCCAGACTTAAAAAAAGCCGGACCAAACAAAAGAAAAAAGGCCTCAAATGAGGAATTTTCTGGGTAACACCAGATGTATGGCAACCCTATTTTTGAAAGGTTGAATCGATGCAGTGATCACAAAAACCGCAAAGCTTTTGCTTGCAGCACTGTCATACTGCCTAACAAAATTGCATTATCTCTTGCCTAGCACGAGTGATGCTCAGGCCATGTGGAAAAATGGTAAAATGAAAGGACACCAAAAATTTTCTCCCAGAGAACCACCCCCAGTTCGATCAAAGTCAAAGAGAAAATTCGAATGGGAAATGAACTAATTTAGGTTCTTTTAATCTGTATTTTTGGTTGGGTAAAACGTCAACAACCCTAGCATTAGGTAAATCCTCTTGGTCTGCATTTTCTTTATCTTGCCTGAGCTAAATGTCAATGCCAATTTAATAGAAAATCGGGTATTTGTCCAGGGCAGTATTTGTACTGGGGGAACAACCCTAGTTGTAATGTTGTACAAGCATCAAGCGATATGAATATGGGTTACTGAAAGATTAAGTTAAAAATCATTTAACAGACTAGCAAAATTATAATGACATTAATAGAAAAATGTAAATAATATCATTGATTTGTTTTAAATTTATATTCATAATTTGCATTTGGAGAATATATTCCAATTTTTGTCTGACCTCTTTTGATTCTTTTAGGGCCAGTTTTTCAATAGCCGGTTAAGAAATTAACAAGCGGTTAACTTGTTATTACCTTGGCAACAGCCAATCAGAAGTGTTGATTTTGAATTAACGGTTGGTTAAATATCTAACCAGCTATTGAAAAACCGGCCCTTAGTCTTGCATTTTATTTAATTCCACTGCCCCCATGATTGATGTTAAGAAAGTATCAGCATCCTTATAACACCCAGAGTTCATTTATTTTTTACTTTTGCTTAACAATATTTGGTGACCAATTTTGCAGGTGAGCTGTTCTTTCTTTAAGTTGACTAAAACCTTAAAAGTAGGTTCTGTACCTATGGTGTTCAGAACATGATAGCCACTCTTGGCATTGGAATGATTATTTTAATGAACTAGTAGGGCATGCAAAAAGTTAAGGGCTAAACTAAATCTCAACCTATTTTGAGCCGGATGAAAAGCCATGCTCTGGGATACCTGGTGCATTCCTTATTTTATCCCATTATTGCAATTGTAATTCCAGCCCTGGTAATTTGCTTAGTGACTGAAAGATGAAAACAGTTCTTTCCTTCTGCTTTTTTCCCCCCTTTTGGAGAAGATTGCTCATTTTGTACATTTCCCTCAAAATGTTCATAGCTTGACCATCATTTAAAACCAGTTTTAAAGCTGGGTTTGTTTATATTGTGGTATAAATATTTCTTTCCATGAGCTGATCTAACTATGTATAACTTTTTTAGACATTTGTGAATAGGGAAGATTTTTATGGTTCCATTGTTGTCGGCCATTTGCATTTTTTTGATTTGATCATTTGCTTCATTTGTTTTTGCAGTTTGTGTTTTTGCTGGTGTGTATGTGTTAATTCATCATTTTAAATTCATTTCTGCACAATGTACTTATTGTTTGCACTTATTTCTTTAGAAATACATCTAGCAACATTTCTAATCTGGCTCTTACTAATATTATCTCCTCCACATGTATGTATACTACAAGGCCTTGGCAATTGTTATATGCAGCTCTTGCCGGCATTAGTGTCTAAATCTGTTATATTGTATGAAAGTAAAAAGTATCCTCATGTTTATTTTGTCTGAATCTCCTTTATGGGAATTAGCAGAGAGGATAGCTGTTAACTGTTAATAACAAATAGCTTGTTTTTATTACCGTTGGGCATTCGCCTAGTCTGGCCTTTGCCCTACAAGGTTCTGGACCGCCTTGGCGACGATAAAAAAGTACTTTCATAACCCCAAACCAAATTTTCTTGGCAAATGAGAGAAATAAAAACTGGAACAGTTAGACTATGAATTTTAAAACCATGGACACAAATCAAACATTTTTGAAAAAAAAAAAAAATGGGTGGGAGCGGTTAGTGGGTGCTGCGGCGGGGATGAAACTGACTGAAGACTATCGCAGGGAAAATATCAAACTGGGTGCAAAGTTTTGCGACTAGGTTCTTGGGCAATTCACGGACACATATACTATAAAATTACCTACCCTTTACTTCAAATATAAGACTGCAAGAAAAGGGAAACTTCAAAACTTACCTATTCAACCATAACTTTAAAAATTAGCGTTTATGATTTCATAAATAATGGCTGATAATGGTAGTGCTCATTAGAATTGTGTACATGTTCCCTCATCCCTGGGAGCTGCAATAAGAATAACACTAATTGTTGTTGGCATTAGATATCGCTACACCATGGATGAGCTGCCAGCTATGCTGAGTGATCTCAAGGAGAAGGTTTTGGCTTACGATGAATGGGTTTCGGCGGTCACCTCTGCTTTGGACCCAGAGATGGCAAAAATTGGTAAGTCAGAAACTATCTTTCTTTTGTAAGCAAATTTGGATATCTTTAGGATTCCACCACTTTCCTTTGCTAACATTTGCTCACAGATTTGGTGAGCTGCTTAAAAACATTGAACTAGATTCAGAGTTCAAATAATTGTTATAGTTGCAATGTGTGACAATACATGACCCATGGGTTGAATAAAATTCGTAATTCTAATACGGAACACTAAACCTTGTTTGCAGATCTGGATGAGATGAAGTCGTTGGTTGAGAACGCCAAGAGTGGGAAGTATCCACAGTGCGAGTTGCTTGATGCGTTGATCAAGGCTATGGCCAGGGCAGAGAGCTGTGCCTTGCTGGCCCAGAAGCTGATGAGCTCCAAAGTGCGGACAAGGTATGTGCCAACTTATGGTTCTACCCCCAGTCCAGCCCCAGTGATTGCTAATTAGCGATTGAAGATCAGCCCAGCCTTCAACCATCGAGCGTTATTTAACCATACTCCGCTAATAACTCACCTGTTGGCTTTCCCGGGAGAGAATATATATGGAAATCGACACCATTTTCAGTTCTCAGTTACTGTTTAGTGGGCATTAGGCCTGTTCCCCAGCTTATCATGGACTTCAACTACAGCTGGCAAACATACCTCACGACTGCTAGATAATTCCCCCCCCTTTTGAATTAATTCCACTCATCTCGGCACTTGTCATTTTTCAGGAACCACCCAGTGTCGGCTCACCGCAACAAGCTGACCGTTCCTGAGCTGAGTGACTTTTACGACGAAATCATGAGCCTCGCTTGTACCCTGAAAGAAGGAACCGAGTTGAAAACTCTCCTCGACCGCGTGAAAGATTTCCAGGAAAAGGCAGCTGGCCTGCTGGACTCGGACGAGCTTGACTCGCGTGCTCTGCAGCAGTGCATCGACACTGGATTAGCGATTGACGTCGAGCTGCCAGAGATGGAGCGACTCAAGCATTCCCTGGAGCGGGCCAAGTGGATGGAAAATGTTCGCATCACACTCGAAAGCCCCGAAACGCTCACACTGGATGTGTTGAAGCAGCTTCTGACCACGGGAATAGAACTCCCTCCGACTACAGTCATCGAGGACGGAATGGTCAAGATACAGGAGATAGTGTCAAGCGTGGAGAAGTTCGAAGAGCGAGCCAAGCATGTGATGGTTCCCAAGTAAGTTTCTCCGAAATATGAGCATGGTTTCTATTTTCTAGTAATACTTTGTTTATATTTTGACTACTAGTGGTTTCTTTGCCAGCTTTTGGTGGCGGTGTGATTCAGTTGTCAACAACCGATCGAGTAATTCGACGAATATTTGTAATTGTTGTAGGAACAGGCAGACTATTACTGTGCTGCAAGAGCTGGTCAAGGAGGGTGAACTTATAAACGCATTTCTCCCGTCGTTGACCACTCTTCAAGACGCCTTGAAGAAAGCTGTTATCTGGACTAGTCAAGTTGATGCTCTGCAGGTATACATCATTATTCATTGTTTATAATGTGTTTCATTTCAATGGTTGTAGTATGCTACCAAAACGCTAAGAACGAGAGAGGGGGTGCAACTTACCAGAGCAGAAATGGTACAATTGATTCCTCTTCAAAAAGTTTTTCATCAACGTGTACTATGAAGAAGGCGTTGGTTCCTAAGTCGCACTCCCTATTCCCGATATACGTTGTACCTACGGCAACAACACTGTACATAAACAAGAATTTCCTAATTTGTGGTTGGTGGACCATTTTCATCATATTTGCTTTCTACAACTTCGGTGAACGTTTCAGGCCTCGGATAACTACCCTTACCTCGAGCACTTGAACGAGATAGTGTCGAAAGGCCGCCTGATCCCACTCCGTCTTGAAAGCCTCCCACTCATGGAGTCGCATCTCCAGGCTGGAAAGGTCTGGAAGGAGCGCACAGCACGCACTTTCCTGCGCAAGAACTCGACGTTCACGCTGATGGAAGCGCTGTCTCCTCGGGAGGAGGTAGGCATCGACTCGATCAAGGGCAAGAAGCGCAACCTGAGGGAAGGCTCGCCCAAGTACATACCGCCACGCATATGCGACGTGGTCCTCTGCGGCGAGGTCGACTCGACCGAAGTGGTCAAGGCGTTCAGGCAGGCCGAGGACTTCGAGATGATCGCAATGTTGAAGCTGAGACTCGAGAATGTTTCCAAGGACAACCTGAAGAATGCTGAGACCAAGTTCTGCGTTTGCCGACGCGCGATGTATGGCCACATGCGCCAGTGCGAACTCTGCATGGAATGGTTTCATGGTGAGTCTTTAGAGTTGGACCTTTTTGCTTTTTAAAGGTTCAGTTTCTTCATACATTTCCAGGCTGGGTGTTTTCAGTCAAACCACAAGGTTTACAAAAAAACATACAACCTAAACCAGCCAACAAATAAATGTGGAATTTTTGTGGGTTATTTTAAGGTTCAATTGTTTGCTCCCAAGCTGCATGCAATTTCTTAAATCCAGTCCGTCTTTTAGTCAAAATTGAAGAAGGCCTGGTATACGAAATGAAGAACTTGTATACGTGCTGGTGGTAGTTAAATGTGTTAAAAATGCGTTTGTTACGTGCACATAGAGATACGTGTAGAGTAAAATGAAATTGTTTACTTGTAAGAGACCTCCCCAACACTGGATGGTCAAAAATAATTTAAGTGTCCCCAAAACATATTGAATTTTATGCGCTCCCCTGTTCTACGTTAATGGTCCACGCACAGAGCGGGTTGTCTAGCTGTGGACGGCCAGCCATGCAGATCCCGCCCGTGAGATGCGCTTAGCGGCTGCTATTGTATACGATGATTAGTGCATACAAGTCGTGGTCCTCTTGAAATTCTGAAAGACCCCATCGAAAATTAGATTTTCAGTCAAATTCTCACTTAAAAAAGATATATTTTTAGCTCGGTTGCAATGGAAATAATGACAAGACCACATGAATAACATAGAAGGCACAACTACTCAACCTATCAGTTTGAGCCGGAGTATGCAGAAAGTGAATTAGATAGCATTAATTTAGTGCAAGAAGTGCATGCAGGATTATCAGGGGACAATTTATTAGGAAGAAAAGATAATTTAGACTTTGGTGTGTCTGTGACTATAGTGTACCTATGCCAACCGACGCCCAAGTACATTTGTTGTCAATGAAACTGAGTTGGTGCGTAGGTTAAGTTAGGCCAACTAATAAAATGTATCAGCGAGCATCCTTCATTCAAAAATTTAAACAATTGGAAACACTTTGATGGAAGACAATTTGCCAAACAACTCCGGACGATATTTGGCTTTCAAACAATTGTTGGCGATTTGAATAAGTGCAAAATAACACTCCTGCGTATGTGTTTGTCATGACTAGCATTGCACCAAGTGTCCATACCTCCTAGTTTTGATAACAGCTGCACCACATTCTCGGCTAATCTCAGTGTAGTCAAGCAAGCCCAAAACACAAGATAATCATGGGCAGATGAAGGACTTTTGGCAGTTTCACGACCATTGAAACTGTATACCCAAAACACTTGCGTCCCGAGTTAACACCAAATCCATTCGCTGACATACCCTTCCCCACTGACACTGCTCACTGTTGCGAAATCGTCGCCGGCATCGATGCAAAAAGCGACGCCCGGTGGACGAGATTGGGGCGATTCAGACCTGCCTAAAAACTTTTTTACCAAAACCCTTGTCTGGCTTCTGAATTCTTAATCGTCAACTGTGAGCTGGAGGTGATGTTGATTTCACATTACTAATGTCTCCTAGTTTAAAGGGGGCTCAGAACCCTGTCTCAAATCTGAAATCGAATGTCGAATGTTCATTAGGAAGTGGAAGATGCATCATGTTTCGTAAGGTCGGACTGTCCAAAACCACATTCCTGATTATCTGCACCGCAAACACGGGATCCTCAGCCGAGCACCAAGATTTTACGATGCAATCTGTTTATACAAATAGCTTATCACTTCAGAGACTTTTCCCAAGATAGGAATCTATGAAAATACACTTTCAGCACTGTTTCATGTGAACTATCACACCTATAGACAGAACAAAGCACCACTTTCCTTATACCACTCAACCAATATGTGTCTTTTCAAGTGACAGACAGACAGAGCTGTGGATATGAGTTTGCTATAGTGCTATCCTAGCGCTGACTCAGCTCCCCAGTTACTTAATCTACGTTCCTGGCACGCTGAGGCCCCAGTTAGGGGAGTCGTGGTCCCAACATGTAGGAACCCTATCGTTTTCAACTCACAATTGCCGAAATGAATCCAAAAAGTAGTACATGTTTTTCCTCCCTTTAAAGGGTCACCTGTGTTGCACGGTACGAAGCGTTTTCGTTTGCAATGCTCCCCACATGCTGTGCAGGCTCATACACGTATTTTGTATGGTGCACCGTCTTGAGTGTTTTTATTGGGCGATTGACTTGACTTCTGAATTTAACTCTGACGCTTTGTGGTAGCAAATGATTGACCTTTCGAAAGAAATCTTCATCATTTTAGTTTGATAACTAGCAAGTCCACTCTAAAATGATTTCTCTGCTGTGATTTGACAGAAATCCCTAGCCCAGCAGAACATGTGAGCAAACAATGATTTGGCATGCTGGATACACTGGTTCTCTTGAGATCATTGCACTGGGTCAGAGGTTGGATGATTGACTATTCATTCCAAGACCTAGTTCTGTTCAAGGAAGAGGTTGGAGGCCTCAAAGCCAGTACAGCAGCTTAACTCCCCTTGATATCAACCTCTCAAAAGCACATATTAGTGGTGGAGTCTTAATCTATCGATTTGTACCGTCCTTCGGGAGGAGAGTTAAGCAGTGGTCCACTACATGCTTTTCAAAAGGAGCAGGCTACGTGCTGGCACCAGGTTTCTCCTTTTTCCTGTTAAGTTCATTATCACCCTCCCATTCACCGACGCCAATACACCAGTGCTACGGAGCCAGTTGTCAATGTAGGGCGTTGTTAAACTACAATAATCAATCTCACTCAATCAATATTTGAGCAAGTAGAAACTCAGCATGTATAGCGTTGACTGATGACTTTCGACTGATCAACTCATAACGCTAATAATTTCAATTGTTTCAGCATCTTGCGTACCGATACCAAAAAGCACAAACTCTGGCGGAGGCTTGAAGAAGCTTACGTCTAGTCCAGCCCAGCAGTTGGCTTCTCAGGCTTCAAAGGAGTCCAAGTTCCTATGCCCTTGCTGCTTGCGGTCGCGGCGTCCGCGCTTGGAGACCATTCTATCGCTCCTCGTTTCCCTCCAGAAGCTTGCTGTTCGCATCCCAGAAGGGGAGGCTCTCCAATGCCTCACCGAGCGAGCCATGAACTGGCAAGATCGCGCTCGTCAGATTCTCGCTACCGAAGAACTGTCAAATGCTCTCGCCAAGCTCTCAGTCCTCTCCCAGAAGCTGGTCGAAGCGGCCGCTCGAGAGAAGACAGAGAAAATCATAAACAGTGAACTGAAAAAGGCAGCTTCCAACTTGAACCTTCAGGGACGGATTAAGACCATCGCTTCGCAAGCTGGAGTGGTCAGCGAGGATTCGATGGGTTCACTGCCAGCCAGCCCAGCTGTGGATGGGGCTAGCTGCGCCAGCGCCAGCACCGACGCTCCTGGTTCGATGGATTCCTTAGGCTTCAACTTCGCTCGTAACGAAGACAGCCAGCCGTGGGAAGATCCTAACTTGCCTTCAACCAGCTCCACACTGAGCGTTTCTGAGCACGCCTATTCTGCTGCGTCCAAGCCGCACGTCGCGCCGCAGACTGGGCCGGCCCCTTGCAAGAAAAATGTGCGCAAAACTCCGTTGGTTCCGCGCCAGCTTGAGCCGCCACCGATGGCTCTCAGCGCTCAAGCGCGAGAAACGCTCGAGGAGCTCATGTTTGAAGGAGATCTGCTCGAGGTGTCTCTGGACGAACTTCAACTTATTTTCCGCATCATCCAAGCAGCTAGGCCGCATAATGAGCGCAGGTTTATAGATTGTGATGAAATAACCAGTGGACCCATTGTCGCAAAGGAGAGTAAAATCAAGGCCAACGGGAAAGATTCGAGCTTGATTGAGAAAAAGGGACTGAAGAAGAAGGAACGTGCTGCTGAAGATCACAGTGGTGCTGGCGATCCGCCTGCTAAGAAGTACAAAAAGATGGATAAAAGCAGCGTCCCATCCGGGGCAGGAAAGTCTACAAAAGGCAAGAAGAAGAGTGTCATAGCTGCCAAGGAATCTGCTACTCAGAGGATTAGAAAGGTACTTGACATAAATATATTTATTCTCGATTGTAATTTGAATAAGCAAAACAATGTGCTTAATTTTTAAAAAAACTGTTAATAACTGGGTTAAAATGCTGAAAACTTAACTGAAACTAAACTGCCAACGTTTCGCT
>QKMV01000685.1:0-20102 GCA_003287335.1 Lednia tumana
TTTAATGCCATAAGAAAAGCATTGTCCCCCAACGTTGATTGACTCTGGAATTCCTTGATCACTAGTCGTCCATTGGTAGCGTAACGAAAGGGATCACAAAGTAGGATTGCTTTCGAGACAAAATTTGAGTCCAAGAAAGAGGATATCGAGGTCGGAAACACACTTTGCAACATGTTGTATCGAGGGAATATATATATATTTATTTAGAGGTTACAGGCTTAAGCGGTCGACATTGCAGAGGAGCAACGCCATGGCATTAACGTTGGGAGGAGGGGGGGCATTGTCCCCCTTGCCCCCCCCCCCCTCCTATTCCTACGCCACTGCAAGGCCCATCTACAACCAGCACAGCTGTAAGCATTAACGTAAGAATTTATGTAAGGTGTCCACAATCCCAATCAAATCGGTTCTGTCGTTATCAGGTGTGTGGCAGCCATTGTTGTTTAGGCTTTTGTTTTTTTCCTAGTGTAAAATAAGCATAAGGTTTGACTCGACCAAACTTTATGTTTATGTTATGTCTATGTTATGTTCGTACGTTTGTTGTAGCTAGTCTTACGTAAGTGCATACACCAAACGTTGTGCTTATGCTAAGTTAACGTTATGCTTATGACTATGTTGGTTGCTGATGGGCCTATAGAAGAAAATTTTCTCACCTTACGAAAAATCGATACAAAAAATAATTATTCGGCCACTTGGCACCGCTTTTGTGACATATGGTAATTACGTAATTATTTTTCTCTCCGCTGAGTGGTCTCTCACGCAAAACGGTGGCATTTTTTATGTACTATATATATTTTTTCTATAGTGCGTTGCCAACAAAGTGATATATATATCGGATTTGAATCTTACCTTACACCGTCGTCGTTGAAAGCCCAATCTCCCATGATCAGGTCTCGAAGTCGGTACCGCGGAGGTAGAGGTCTGGCAGTGACATCTTCTAAGTCGCGCGTGGTGGTCATACCTCCTTCCTCCACGACCGTCTGTCCAGACATCGCAAATAAGTATTTCATTCATTTAGGGACGATTTTAACTTATTTTTAACTTTATTTTAGATTGGGCGCTCCGTAAAAGCTGATCTACTCTTTGACGCAAACTGAATAGGTGATCGTAAATGGTACTCCTCTTTTCATTTTCCTCTATTCTCTTCAGATCAATGCATTTCATAAGCCTAGGATACGTATTTTGAACTTCGACACCGGAAATTTAAAAAATGAAAATTGTGAAATCACACCAGCTGGAAGTTTTTCGACCACAGCCCTGACATCGGTTATCAGAATACGAAATAACATCACAGAAACTTCGAAAATTGTGACTGTCCTGCACTAAGAACACAAGTTATGACGCAATACCTATTCTAAAGTCTTCGCAGATTTGATTCTAGCCTACCGGCCAGGTGTGTTTGCGAAAGTTTGTGGGGCCTGGTAGTAACCGACGCTTTTTATGTCCTAGAAATTGAACTTAACTTCTGAAAGCAAATCAGTGCATGCAGGAAGAGCAAAAAGAGGTACCTGACATAACTTGGTGTCCAAATGTTAGGATTTACTTGGAGTAATGACATTTTGAAAGTGCCTCATTTAAGCAATGTTTAGGTACTATTTGAGGCTAAACTATATGAAGCAATGGGTTGTGGTTTTGTCACAGTTTTTTTTCCGGAATCTTTTGACCATTTTTAGGACACAAAACGTGTGAGTTACGAAATCTCTAAACCGATCAAACGAAGCCACTCTCCATGCTAGAGCAGAGGGCAGTTTCAAGGACAGCCGACCTTCCACAACCTTTAAGAAACAAATGGATTTCTCTGTCTCTGATTGGTTGTTGCAATGGCATTAACGTTATAGTTTTCGCTTATAGTCTTATAGTGCACGGAATTTTGACACGTTTTAATTCTCGAACTTGTAAGTATCCTTGTAAATATCCCGAACATTTTATTTGTCAGAATAGATGGGTCTGGCTATGTTGTCAATTATCTCGTAGGCCCTCACATGCCATATTTCCACATATAGGTAGATGAGTTGGGGAGGAAATTTAGTATTTGGCAACGCAGCTCTGTGCTCGAGTCAGCGACCAAGTCATTACGGGTATAAAAACCGTGTTCTATCAAATAATCATTAATTTCAATAAAGATAAACCTTAACACCTGTAATTCCGTGCACTCCTAACTAAAGCAAAGACTATATAACTCTTACTTTAACTCGGGGCTGCAAAATAAGTAAACCTGGCCTTGAGCTGTTAAAGCTATCACAGCCAGAAGGTACAACATAAAAAAGCAGGTCAATTGGAACACAAACAAGAATCAATCAATGTTTTGAACTAAACACAGTCGCTCTATAAAAGGAAACCGGACGAACTTCGGCCGAACCCGAAAAGTATTTCGTTCGTGGATCCCGGTGTTTTCTCGGGCCTTTAATCACTTTTACTTATTCCCGCCAAAAATATTTTACATTCTCTTAAGATGTAATGAGGGGCAAGTTAAAAAACACATCAGATTTGCAGTTTATTTCAATCATTGCAGCAAAGACACCAAACTTGGTTACCTCCAAGAGAATTCAACTGGCTTTCTGACAAAATGTATTAAACATTTTTTTGTTTTTAACAATTTTCAATTACCTTCTTTTAATGGGGATATTATCACTTTTTTCAGTTTGAAGGAGGTAATTTTAAAAACTGGTTATTATAACAATTTGAAAGACAGTTTGTCAGAAAGCCAGTTGTATTCTCTTGGAGTTAACAAAGTTTGATGTCCCTGCTTTTTGTGGTTTGGTATGGACTTTGGTATGAATGGCCACCCATCCAAAATTTGGTCCACCGCAATGTTGCTTAACTTCGGAAATCTCACGAGAACCGGTGTAGCCAACTTGCCAAACCGTTAGGTCACCCATGACTCAGCGCAATGTTGCTTAACTTCGGAAATCTCACGAGAACCGGCGTATCCAACATGCCAAGCCGTTCGGTGGGAGGGCGATTTTCCTCGTTTTCTCTTTTAGAGCGATGTTCTGATGAGTAATAAGGAGTAAATTTGACGAAACGTTGTGAGTTTTAGCGGATTCTTAGCAGTCAAGCCGGTTTGTAATCAGTTTTTTTTGAAAACCAATGTTAAGATTAGAAACTAGACATAAGCCTAAAGAATTTTATGGTCGAATTTTTTCTTTTTTTTTCACTGCGAGATCTTTTTGAACGACTGATATTATTCTGAGCATTGATTTAGTTATCATTTGACAATTTGGTCTTGATCTTCATTTTTTTCTGGGGTCACCCATCTTTGACAGTAGGCATCTGGTAGCCTATTTCATTAATTGAATTGATAGATAAAATCAAATCTATCGTGTATAATTACTTAAAGATTAGGAGACAGGGCAATTGAATGGAGCTAGCCACTATCGTAGATTGCCACAAACTGACAAAGCACACATAGGCTATAGAAACCAAGTTACAAAGGTCTAGCGATGGCATTTTGTTACAAGACCGAATGGAATCGGTAGGTATTGGCATCTGCTGAACTTCAAAATAGAGATCGATATTACTTGTGAACAATACGACGCTTGTAATTGAAAACGATAGATGAGGTCTGTAGAGAAAGAAGAAAACATATCGTGACTCTAAAGACTGAAAGTCGAAGCTTATTACGATCTAGTCGCTCTAAGGATGCACATGTGGACTAGAATACCCTTCGACCTTTCTCAAATTTGCACCCACCACATTACACATTGACCCGATGTGAACGACCGTGACTGTAGCCAGTAAACATAACGCAAACGTTATGGGGGTTGCTATTGCATGCGTGCGAACTATAAATGGAACTTTTCACTCTCAAGGTATATTATAAGGTATAAAATCCTTGAGACTCGTTTCTAACTCCTAATTTTAGCAGCACTCCCAGACCTCTTTGTTACCAACTGGCTAAGATTGCTAAAAAGTACCCTGAAAGATTGCCAGCGTTTCGCGAACTATAGGGGCCACTTCTATAAGTGAGAGTATAAGGAAGTATAACTACAAGGTAAGGTATACGGTTATATGGGAATATTATAGCTGGTGACTATCAGATACGTAACCATACCTATAAGATTGCGTAGAGCGACTAGCATGAGTTTTTATATTATGTGGACGCTATATATTTAGTTTGCCTGCCGAAAGTTATCACCCCACTTTTACGCATTACAAAAGTAATAACGAGTAACGATACGCAATAAACATGTCGTTTCGTTGCTAGCTTAAGGCTTGAGGCTTTTATCCATAATATCCAGAGATTCCTTTCATCATACCGGCTACTCACATTAAAGCTCGTAATCAAGCCAACCCTCGCCGCCAGAGTTTGGCAATTACACAATCTCGTGTCTAATTCAAAGTGCATGTCTTCACAACCTTGAAAGTGGAAATGTCTAGGATTTAACAGGTGGTTGAAGAGATTATCTCAAAATTCGTACTTACATCCATTGCATGTAAAGACTGTCTTGTCAATTCTAAATGGACTCGTGAAGGCTGGGAAGTATGCCGTGTGAGTGTCAATAATATACTAAGCCAATAACAACTAAACAAAGTCAATCTTCAATGGTAGCAGCGTCTGTGGTAGGTACCTGTAATCCAATGTCATAATCTTCTTCGATATCTTCCCCACGCCAGGGGCGTGATCTTCTTAAAACCCACAGGATTGAGGCCGTTCGTTCGATGTACAGCCGATTAGATAATGCCGTCCACCAATAATTGAATCTACGCGACTAATTTGTGTGCGTGTGTGTGAAGGGGAGGGGGTGACACACACACACGCCGACAACTGCACTGGACACCCGTCACTCACGTTCTGCGCTCGCTTTTCCGTTCCGTATTTCCAAATCACGTCCCTCGTGGTGTGGTAGGTATGGTACCTACCTATATCTATCTGCGCGGCGCGTGACCGCGGCGTCGCACAAGGGTTGCTTGGAAAAGCTTGGACAAGGTTGTACACATCTGCCAATTAACTGGTTCATTTACTTTCTGCGAGTAACGCGTGAAGATAATTTGTATCTTAATAAATCATTTCTGCAGTTAATGTCATCGCTGGACCTAACCTACGATTACGAACTTATAACTACAGGCGCATATTTGAATCGCGGCATCAGCCACGTCCCCAAGATCAGGAAGTAACTAACATGTTTACGTCTGCTGGGACAACGACTCACATTTGAACTGTCCGTTTCAGGATGGAGAACTTATGGACAATGAAATGAATTTTAAATAATGGCTGTTAAACGACGCGCGCCCGCCACCTGATCAGCACGTTTGACAGCTTGTCGGTGGCTCAATAATTCCACTAGGAGGCGGGTCCGACGCGTCGCCTAGAGCCTAGTCAGTGACAGTCACTTACACTATTCGCCTGGACTGATTAGATATTATATTGAATATCAAGAGCTCTGTCCAGTAAGATGACATCGAAAGTAATATCGGTGAAAGAAAACGAGTCTGAAGTGATCAGGGAACTGTGTTCTTTAATTCAAGACGCAGCTAACAAAGCAATAGAACGAGAAGACATTTTCAAAGTTGGACTGTCTGGTAGTGATGTTTATATCTTATTTCCCAAAGAAAACATCTGTGAATCATTTTAATACGTTGCTTGCTTTCTCAGTGTATAATTGATCTTCTGACTCTATATCTTAATTTTTTAGGTGGATCTCTTGCTACTTTTCTCTCAATCGGACTCCCGAAGATACACACGGACTGGTCAAAATGGAGGTTATTTTTCTGCGACGAAAGAGTCGTGCCTACTGAAAGCGCTGACTCGACTTTTGGCGTCTATCAAAAAACTTTGATAGGAAACGTGCCTTTAACAGAGGATCAATTCATTAAAATTAACCCTAACATGCTTGGTAAATCAACATACTAGCCCGATGCAAAGGGCACTCTGAAAACGTCCTCGAAGTAGTCCATAGTCCAACGACCTTTAATTACCTACACTCATTTCTATCTTGCAGCTGAAGATGCAGCCCGGGATTACATTCAGAAGATGGCTGTGCATTTTCCTCCTGATGCCCTGCCACGGTTCCATATGCTTTTACTGGGTGTCGGACCAGATGGCCATACTTGCTCGCTGTTCCCTGGTCACCGGCTCTGCGAAGAGACTTCCGTTTGGGTAGCTCCGATCACCAACTCTCCTAAGCCGCCATCTTCGCGCATCACTCTGACGTTCCCTGTTGTCAATAATGCCGAGTGCTGCATATTTGCACTCACTGGCATAGGGAAGGCTGAGATTGTAAAGGTGAAGACACATTTAATTTTAAGGAACAGATTTTTGATGAGGATGCACCAAACATTAATAACCAGTTTAACAGTGATTCAGTCTTTTAAATTAACAATTTAATAAGATTTGACATCAAGATTTAAACACCACTTATGAAAAGTTAACAGGCAGTAAGATTAACAATGTGTTTAAAATTTCAACAGTACATTTAAAAGACCTAACTTGTTGAAAGTAGGTGAACCCACCTACACCTACATACGCACACGAATTAAAATTTAGACTAAAATAAGTATTACCTAATTTGGTAGATATTAATATTTTTAAAACACTGCTCTTAAGTTTCAGTGCCTTTTTTCACAGAGATACTGGATAGTACATAAAATGTAATAGTAGGTAATCAGATCAGATGACAATTTAAAGTTTTCTCTAACCTACAACATCAAAATTACTGGTTTAATTATTTAGAATTGAGAGGTCAGGGAATATAAATTAATTATGTCAACCATCCTGAGAGCAGCGATATTTTCCTTGTTTTAGCGCATCTTGAAAGACAAAGAGCTACTGCCTGCAGAGAGGGTGAGCCCCACTGACGGCGAACTGTACTGGATTTTGGACACTCAAGCTGCCTCTCTTATCAAAGACATTGCCAGCTTCCCTCTCCCAGTTTAAGAAAACTGGGAAAACTGCCTTCTGCCTAATTCTATATCATGCAGTCTGTACACTGTACAGGAAATTAATAATAGAATACAGAAAGAACAGCCTGTTTCATGTTTAAAAGGAAGTTTGTAATGTTACATGTAACCCCGCTCAATTTTATCTCCACGCAATACTTGAACGATATTGTTTTGAAGCATATACCGACTAGATTTTCAATGCCAAGGCCAAATTTTCACTCTGTACACCCGAGGATCTAAATTGGATCACGGAGATGATTTGTAACATATTACCAAATCACAATATTTTAACGTAACTCCTATCAATCGTTCAATATAGAATACTGCTTTGCCTGTAGACCCTTTCACTCCTACTCAAAGAAATACCTACTGTACCTATCGACAAAAAAATTGTTACTCAAAAATGTGATATCTAGTGTCCCTCTCACACTTCAGGCCAGTATTACCATCTCCGAATTACTCCTGAGCAAAGTACAACCAGCAACGAATCAGATACTTCTTTTCCAGGTTGTTTGGAAGATAAAATTGTTCGGAAGTAGATCGGATGTGGTAATAACTGCCCTTAGAATCGTTTCTTATATTTTTGTTATTCAGCCCTCTTTTTTCTGGTTCAAAGAAAATTTGAACTGTGATACGGAATCTAAAATGTCAACTTGGAGCCGGTAGGGTGTGATTATTACTTATTACTAGGCAAAAGTAGTTGTGCTGGCCTAGTGCTAGCATGTTTTATTCCTCTTATATGTATCGGTCGAGCCACCTAGAGCTATTTGGTTTTATTAGTGTCAAATGTAATACTGTACGATGACTGGATCAACAGTCATCTCGGTTAAATTAATGTTATCGGGTACGTGATTTGCAATTGCAGGTAATCTACAATTGATGAATTTCGATCAACAATACGTACTGCCATATTAGTGCAAGGATATTTTAATCGAGTTTGTTGTACCTATTATTTCTTGGATCTACTGAATCTACCTCGGAAAAAAGTTGTAATGGTTATTTATGATAATGGGCCTTGTTCTGGGTACATCAATGACTAAGCTCAACTACATTTTAAAATATTAGGTTAGATGACATTACAGAACATGTGAAATAATTGTCTGGCTATCGTTTGGCACACCTATACCATCTTCGAACATAGCAGCAGCAATGGGTCTGTGGATTTCTAAAGTTTAAGGTGGAAATATGATTGATTGGTGATGGAACTTTGGATCTAGTTGCATTAAAGCTCGAAAACATTTGATGGAAACTGGCACTGGGACGAGACTAGAACATCTCTGCCTTAATTTCCTCACTTCTCCGCCAACAGAAAGTAAATGCATGGCTCTGTACTGCATTTATATATATTTTTCAATCCACGTAGCTTTGTTATTGCAACAACAACAATTTGATTGCATGGTTCGGTTGTATGGTTATGAGTGTGAATAAAGATCTGCTGGATACGAAAAAATGCTCAATTACTACCCAATCAAATTGCTTGTAGTTTTACTCATCAAAATCAACAGCTCTTACTAGAGCTCCTCCAGCGCTACACGGATAAAACTAAAACATCACCATATTAAGGACACCACGGCCAGCTGGGTACACGTACGAACAAGATTGGATGATTTAATTTGGCAACATGTAAATGGGAAACGAACACGATGGTACCTACATTGTACGCAGTTTAACAACAACCAATGGAGAAGCAGCATATAGTTTGTATCATCAACATGAAATAAATAAGATTACATTCATCACCGTCATTCTTAAGGCATTTCAGCACGGCAAGGTTCTCAATACACAACTGCATCCTGTTTTACGTAGTTAGTTAAAATTAGCTTTATTTAAATTCGGCTCTGGCTGCAACACTGCGTTGAAGACGCCCAACTAGCTGAAGTGCAACAAAGTCCACAGTTCCCACGACCAAGTTTCGTGAATTGTACGAAGTACCGCAAGTTGCAAACCACAGCCGATTGCACAAAACTGTTCACGGCCACTCTGACTTTGACTCGAGAGGTCGAACAGACAAATTTAGCACTAGAGAGCAGAGGTGCGCCGTAATTCGTAAATAACTTCGCCGATTCGCAGCTTCAGTGTGCAAAGTCATCGACTCCATTCTCGAGGCTTCGAGTTACGGGGGTAAGATAGCCCCTACGTAACACAAGACGATGTACGGTGCAAGTATGGACTGTGGCACTTCAGACAATTAAGAATATAATACTACAGTACCATATCATATGGAAACGTTTTGTCGATTTACCTTTTGTGTCTTTTTTTGCATACAGCAGAAAAAGACAATTTAGTCAAAACCAGTAACGTCAAAATAGAGTTACGATAAGTTGCGCACTGAGGCTGCGGAAGCCACGTTGACAATATTATCAACTCCCGGTAACTCTCAGAGTTACTCAGCGTTCGTCACAGCATAAAAATAAGATGTCATTAGTAAAAAAAGATTGTTTAATTAACAATAAATTACTTCCTGCTACATCTAACATAAATATAATTATTGACAGGATAACTGCGTTACTTCGTATCATCACAGATAGCTTCTTTCCTTCTGGCTTGCAAAACTGGACCCGCGAGGCCAGTTTATGCCCAGATGCCACAGGGCGCCGCGGCAAATCAAAATTGAATTTGGGCTTTGATTCAGTGCCCGATTCTAGCTCCGACAATTCTCATGTCATTTCGCAGCCCAGCGCACTTCTGAACCGCTCGTAAACTATGTAGCTAATACTAACCGAGGGTGCAACTTTCAAGAAGTTGGGAGTGATACCTCGGTACAGTCCTATGAAGCCTTCGTCATGAACTATCTTCCTTAGAATGCCCAGGGTGTTCAGATTGGGTGCTTGAGCCACAACTAGAAAGGAAGGTACAAGTTGTTAATAATTTCCACATTTACATTGTGATTATTAAACCAAATGAGAGCATCCTAGCACAATGAGTTGATGACATCACCCACCATGTGAAATAAAAAATATTTACATGTTATACTTTACATAATGTATAATGTTCATTTAATCGAGCAAGGGCGCGAGCGAAACTTCTACCTACACACAACTCATATGGAACTTTCTGTGTTTTGTTAGTTGATGCTCTAGAGCCCAAACGAAGGGTCAAATCGATGTGCGATTTTTATCGTCGGCAAAAATAGTTTTTGGGGAGAAATCGATCCGGGGGTATTTTTTTAAATAATGGAAATTAAGAAAAGTCCAATACAATTAACTTGAGGCTGATTGACTTTAAGACTTTAACCATCCCTGAAAACTGTTCTGGAATAGAGCTATAGAGTTGTGGGCTAAAATCAACCCGATGTTCTTTTAAAAGAAAAAATGGGAATTTCTAAAAGTTGCATTTATGAAAGTGATGAAGTTTTACAATAGGAAGTTATTCCTTGCACAGGTCAAAGATTAAGGAAGCTCAAGCTTGGAGCGTGGTGTAGACACAATTATTTACATTTTTATTCGATCGGTCATGCATACAAATTGCAAAGGCAAAAATTTTATTGAAATTGGTTTTTAGAGTGCATCTAAAATATGAATTGCATCTAAGGAGCTCGCTCATCAGCGCGTAGATCACAGCGTTTCCTAGAACCTTGCGCACAGACACAATGTATGATTGTGTATGTGCAATTGTTGGGATCTTTTTTGTTTTAATGAGAGTTCAAATAATATTATTTCATAGGCACAGTCTATACAGCAAGAGGTCTTCGCACCTTACAGCCCCAAATGGGACAGACTATTAAATTTTTGAGACTCATATCTCCTTTAGTTAAGTTAAGTTCAAGATTAAGATAAGATATAAGATATAAGATAAGATATAAGGTTTCAAAGTTAAGTTTTCAGCAGTTGAACCCAGTTATTAACAGTTTTTTTAAAAAGGGACAGACTATAGTTCCCAGCCATATCGGCTCTAGCGCTCGCAATGGAGAAGTTTGCATTAAATTCTTGAGACTCATGTCTTCTGCCCAATTTCATCATTAGATGTTGTTTGCTAGAAGTTCTCAGCAGTTAAACTCTTTTACTAACAGTTTTTTTTTGAAAAGAAGTTTGTATTTCAGCTTGTATTTACTAACAGCTTTTTTGAAAACTAGTGCTGAGATTAGAAAGAAGACACGAGTCTTAATAATTAAATAAGTTTGTATTAATTTACTAGGAAAACATAAAGTGCGTACCTTGCGCTTGAAGTCTTGTCCGCACCAGTGCTAGAGGATAGCTGCAGATTTGTCCGCAAGTACTCGAAGCCGTACCGCAGGCAAGCAAGAGAAACGCACTCGGGGCTTCGTTGGCTTTGCCGGAGTGCCTCCGTAGATACATGTTCTTCAACGTCTGCCCACAAAAAAATCATCAGCCTTCTTCGTTCTCTGGCCGTGATTACACAGCCTTGGCCGTACCGAATATTGCAGATTTTGCTTGGCCATCGTAACCTAACTGTACGCACCTCATAAACAGCTAAATCTATGCCAGCGTACGGAATGATGCCGATTAGGTTCGGAATGTAGCCCCGGTAAAAGCTCTTGAGCCCGTCAAGACGATACATCTGTACGGCCGCATCACCGATGCCGTTGTACTGGCCTGTTTTTCGTAACGCTAGCCGCGTTTTCATGGTCTGCGGAACAATGATTACCAGGACTATGTTAAATTATTTTGAGAGTGCACACCATATTATAGGATGTGCTAACAAACTCAATTAATTGTGAGGTTTTATTTGCCTTTGAATGCAAAAAACATCAACTGGTTGTGCTTTAAAAAATATATAAATTAAACCTAGGCTGAAAAAACTAACTAACATCGATAAATATTAATTTCCCTTAAAAATGTCTGCCTGGTGAGGCAATCGGATCCCAGTTCCTTGGTTCCCTTAATTTTAATTAATCCATTTTTGTAAACAACCCACCTCATTTATACCTTCATAATTCAGTAGTTGTTGGTATTATTTAAAGAACTATGAGTTCGAGTAAGAAAGCAGTGCAATTTAACACATGAAACGGCTATTATTTAAATGATATGTTGGCTTCAGGGTTATTCATCCAAACAATTGATATATTTTCCCCCCACTCTTTGAACATCGGTCTCAACACTTTCAAAGTATCCTTGTGTTTTTCTTTGAAGTTCTGTCTAGCCAACTCGAAGTCGAGTTGAGAAACATAGAGCAAAAACTGTAACACTATACGACTACTTAGCAAAACAAAGATCCTATTTTAACCGGCGTTGCGAAACTGAGCTGCCTTCTTTGTTACACACTAATTTATGCCGCTAGACAAAACCCTAGCTAGTCACAAGCTTGTTCAGAATTTTAAGAATATTAAAATCACTGTTGAATATCAAAACCACATGTCAAAGCCACTTAGATCAAATTCTCAATTGAGATCTCCCACCCATTTAGATTAATAGATTAAAATCACTCCCGAAATGCCGCACCTTGCTTAGCTCAGTGGTTTAAAGCATTTGCCCGGTAAGCAAAAGGTCCGGGGTTCGAGTCCTCGCGTAAGCAGGTATTTTTGAAATGATTTTAATATTCTTAAAATCATAACTAGCCGTGTATTTGGCTTTAAAAACAAGTGTATTCCTTGTTCAGAATGGTTTCCATACCTCTAGTGGGTAGATGACTGTTTGACTGACGCCACCAGCGATGGATCCGGCCAAGAAGCGCTGGTATATCGTTAGTTCAGCTTCGCTCCTCCCCCGGATTATCCTCTTGGCTTGTTCGTACGCCATGAACTTGAGAGCAGACTCCGGTGCAATCTTTAATACGTTGATGCCGTTGCCTCTCCAGAAGCTTCTTAGGCCGCCTTCCTTCATCATGCTTTTGACACAGCTAGTGATGAGAGTGTCTTTCGTACCGTGAACCTGTGTGCAGAACATCAAATGATTGTGAACTTTGGGTATCAGTTAATTAAAATCATTTTGATGAGCATTGAGTCCTTAAAAACTTCAATCACAAACTGCACAAAATATTATGCCAAACGGCTGGGTGATTTCAGCGTTTAATTTACAGTCGTTTCGCTCTTTAGTTTTCCAACTGTCCAAGCCAAGTCGAAATTTTAAAAGCCCTAGTTTTTAATTATTTTTTTAAATAAAATTCAAAATTCTGATCACCACTGACGTGTGTACTTCCCGCTGGCTCCTTCGAGCGTTTTTTGGTCATTTGGCAAGTGTCCAGGAATCATTAATAAGCCCTAACAAAATAGCGGAACAGATTTTCTTCATTCTAAGTTTTAACTCGGCAATTTTTTTTTTGAAAGTCACTGCAAGTTGCTGCCAGTTAAACTTACAATTAATTATAAACCCAGTTTATTTACGGCAACGAGCTTATCCTCGAGCGGCCAGCTCCTTGTGAACTTAATTTTAAAACTTAAAATATTGAACATATTCTAGAGAATTCCTATCCAGATCTGTTGCCGTTTTACGAAACAACGTTGGACACATAATCTCAAACAATGCATTCCATAATGGTTGCAAGGTCATTAGTTTGAATTAAATATAACTTGATGTTGTCTTCTTATTACATAATTGGCTTCTATTGCACTGGCTCTCTGTCCATTAAGAAGCACAATGGCCAATGAGTACATTTCTGAATATGCATTGCAACATGCTAGCCAGCAAGCTAGCGAGTGCCTTGAATGTCAACCACCCTGATTGACAGCAATTGGATCGAGACGAGCCCCCTAGATAATTGAGTGGTTGGACACAATAATATCACACCATTCGTCCTCAAGTGACATGTGCGGTGGATGGTGCGTACTTAACTGCGTAGCTATCCACAAAGATCATTTCCTACTGTCAATTTCTTTAGAACCATGTCTACTTCTTAATCTTAGCACTAGTTTTCGACAAAACGGTTCATTATCTGGGTAAACTGCTAAGAACAGCTAAATTAAATTCCCACTTTAAATTAATAGACAACATTCAAAAAGGCTTAATCCAGAGTCAATAAGGACTTTTTTTAAATGTAACCCCATTAGAAAAGCATTACACACACGATTTTAATCCTCTCTAGAATGACGTTTTGAATGTGGTCTATTGAATTTAATTTGTGCAGATTTTAGCAGTTTTACCCAGTTAGTTAACAGTTTTTTTGATCCATCTCTTACTCTCTTAGCTGAATCGGAATCGAGGGAACGCAGAAAGCAGCGGAAAGCTCGTTTTCAAAAGACAATTTGTTAGGAAAATATTGCAAGGCTCTATCTGCTATACTTCCAGCTGATTACCAAAGGAAAAATACCAGGGTGACATTGAAACCGACATTACTGCTGGTATGCTGATAGTAGTTGCATTATTTGAGGTAAATAGGGATTTTATGCAAACAAAAACATATGTAAGGCCAAGGGCTAGTTTCAAATTGATCTAGTCTAGTCCTAACTAGTAACTACTACCTAGTTTGAAACCTATCTACTGATAAAATAAACTATGCATTCTATGAATGAATATGATTAACACCTTATCAGCTCACTATCTACTTTACACTGTCAGTCAAAAAACTTGTTCAACAGGTATTGAATTAACTTTACTTCATATCTCAATCTCAATCAATCTATGACGTACGCAATTCCATGTTAGAAGATCACAAGAGTTTGCAATAAATGACATAATGACTCGAGAAAAGTAATGTGAAATACTATGAATCTTTTCAATAGGATGGATTCAATACCATGGATCACTTTCTCCATTACTTTTCATGCAGGAATCTGGTTACAAAAAAATACCAAGCCTCTCCATGGTTTCAAATTCAAATTATTCTGTCTAGCTTTAGCCAAGCGCTGATAGCAGCCACTGCTCATAACTCTATCAACAGTTCAAGAAGTGTTGAAAGAATGCCAAGTATGAGTGCTGGGAATGTTCGTTTTTCGAACAAACTTCGATGTAGATCAGTTCCTCACTAAAGAAATAACTATTTAGCAAATGCACGTTGGTTTTTAATTCTGAAATGTTTACGTTCAAGGTTTATTGGAAACGAATTCGGAAAAGTTGAATACGACGTTAATTTCCACCGTTTTAGATTGTTTTCCAGTTTTCAAATAATCATATGACTAGAGGGTTCAAACATAATACAATCTTTGGCCACTAGGTTTGGGGTTATGTCGCTCGCCACCTACTTCACCCATCGCTAGCGGAATCTGATGCAAGCAGACAGGTCCGATATCCCGATCCTGCCTTATACGTAGTAATAATCTGAGCAAAATTGTGGAAAAGAGCAGCGGCTGGCTGGAAATTGGCCTCTGGTTATTTGGGCCCCAAGAAAATGCATAATTAATTTCTTCTGGTTGTTGAACCATGCACAACGTTAGGTGAAACATTTTCATGTTTCGGCTTGTCGATTACATAAAATGAGATAGAAAGTACCGGTCAATGGTTTGCAAGTTTCAGTTTGGTCTTTTCCCTCACCGCAAAGAGATTCTAGGCTCCGTACTCTATAATTACCAGCTAGGGCAAAGGCATAGGTATGCATTTTAAGCAGTCGTTTAGATTTTCGACTAGCTATAGAAATGGATCATGCTGCAAAATGCCGTCCGTAAATTTATACCAGACGGGCCGTAATTCTTCAGCCAATGTGCTCATCACTGCTGAACGCTGTCGTCTGAAGTGGTTGTCCCAGAATGCTTTTCAAGTGGCATGTCATTGACAATAGAGATTCGAGTGGCCAGGAACCGGGGGAAGTGTCGTAGACTGACCTGCAAGTACACCTTGACCCTGTCCAGCGGGGCAGTACAAGTTCTCGAGAACATTCCGGCGATGCCCCCGGCGACTAGATGGCGCCACCACATGCCCGTCTTCATCTCGGTGGCGGTGAAGTCGTCGGGGACGTTCATGTCCTCTCCGATATCTAGGTACTGCAACGAGATGGAACGCACACAATTTAGACGTTTGAAGTCACGTTCACATTCACTTAACTTTCTGGGTAGTAGATTCCTGCAATTTGAATTTGACAGGAATAAATTGAAATTGTTCCTGTTCACAAAAACAGCACAATGTTAAATGCTTGTGCCAGAGAGAGCTGGCCATATCTCAATGAGCACGTTGCAACAACGATGAGTAAGTAGATCTGATCAAATTGCAACTTACAAGGATCATGGTTGAGTGTCTAGTTGATAGATAACAGTGTCATTTAGCTATAAGGTAAGTTAGCGAGTTTAAAGGTTAACTGGGAGTATGAGTACACCTGACATAGGTAATGGATAATGGCATAAAATTGATATAATATTTATTAAAGATAGACATGCATTTGTGATCATTCCGAATTCACTTTCAAATTCACTTAAACGCGTTCCTCGAAGCATGGTGACCAGCAAGTAAATTTATACAAAATATGTTGTAACACAAAACTTGATCTTTGGTACGTCGAAATATGTAGTACAACAAAATTTTCCTTCCAAGGAGCCGCAAGAAACACGTGCGACTGTCATTTTGACTTTTATCAAGAGCGAACACGTGCGAAAAATTGTTTATCGAAAACATTGCCGGGTGGAGGATAAACTAAAAAGCACTGCCATTGAGATATATACATATATCTATATAGCCATGGCCATAGAGATTCTAATTTTGAATTAGAAAATATGGTATGTTGGGAGGGGGATCCGTTATCCGACTAGAGCCAAAATACTTTTGAAAGTTCACGAATCTTTCAATATTTCTCAGGCAAAATCATAAATTACCATGAATCTAAACTCGCGTGAACTAGACCTTCAATATACACATGTTATCGTGCGGATAAACTACCCGCTGAGGTTAAACTGATAACTTCACAATAAATCCGAATGTGTTATTGCTATTTCAAAATAAATTCAGAATGGTAGTTGCTAGACTTCTAATTGTCACGGCATAAAAAATTGGACCGTGAATTCGCTGTCAGAAGTGGACAGTTAATGTCTAGGCCACGCGCTTTAATAATGGAAAAAACGAAAGTGACCAACTCCCGAGAGAAAGAGAAAGGATATTCCATCAAACTACTCCAATTACGTTAGGTGAATTTGAGTAAACCATAGCCGTACTCGATATTATCGTGGGAATCATCATTGGCAATAGGTAGAACCTACCTGTAATGAAACTTTGTCTTTATCTAATCTTGATGGCATATTATATGTCGGTATGGTAAGTAGATAATTTAATCAATAGGATTTAGCTTTTCACCGTCCAATCCAATAAAACGCCTCGTGCCCATAACTTGACCCAGACCGTGAGTGTGACAATTCTACAGTCTTGTAGTTGATCATTATCGACATGTAAGCACAAATTCGAATTTGATTAGCAGCAGCTATAGCTAGACGAAGACACCAGAACCCATCTATTAACCTCTATTAACGAACACTAAACTGTGGTAAGCACGTGCTGGCTTAGTATCGAATTGATAATTGGAAATTACAACATGAAACGAAGTAATTATTTTAACGAGCGAATCAGATCGCTTCCGCGAGATGACTTAACACAGTGCGAACTGTCAAGGAGAGGTACTAGGTGTCTGCCTGTAGTTAGGTACAGAACTAAACGAGGAATCCTGACCTACTGTCTAAAAATCAATAGCGTTATTCGTCTAGCAAAGAAACTTTGAACTGCAGTCTACTGGCTGCATGCATTACACTCGGATGAATTGACGCAATCGTGACCGTGGTCCATTATGTGCATGTCGTAAGCTAACACAGCGCTCGTCTCGCTCTGCTGTCGCCGTTATTTTGGCACATACTTCGCCATTTAAAATTCAAATTCAAAAAAAAAAACGAACGCTCAGCGCGCATGAACGGATGCACCCGTTTCACGTGAGATCGGGATGTGAGAATGAGATTTTTCATGTGCACTGTCTCGTTCGACTGTTCTGTGTGCTCGCAACCGAAAGGTCGGAGTTCACTGCAGGCGACCAGTATAAAGTCGGACTTTTTGTCCGGAGAACACAAAAACCCACGATACATCACTCGAGAATCAACAATAGTATCAAAGTCGCGAGCTACTAAATAAATTCTTATTAATTAAACTTGTTTTTCATCACCTTCATATAAAAACTGAGATAAAAGTCCATGTCGAGCTGATCCATGGCGGTAAGGTAACACTGAACACTCGCACTCGATCACTGATTTGTCGACGGATCTCAATTTCATCAGAAAATGCAGTTCACGGCGACGATAGTGGTGCATTTCGAGGGTTTCAACGACGAGGACGAGGACAACGACGACATACGGAAATAGACCGACCGGCACGAGCGACGCTGGGCAAATGACCAACAAAAAGTCGAAGCCGAGTAGCGAGCACGTTGCGTGCACTCAAAGTCTAATAAAATTAGAGCGAAAAAATATTCCCGAGCATTGAAATTGGCACGTTGATAATACAGTGATGAACAAGCTGCATCACGACAGCTGTAATAACCTGTCTGCGAATATCACAGTGAAAACGTGCGCGCGGTTACATTGCCATGCGTCTGCGTACAGTCCACGTGGTATTAGCGACTCTTCGGCTGTTCGAACACAAATATCGAGGACATATGTAGCGCACTCGCGTTAGGTTAGTGTCAACTGCATGTTCATGGTTAGTGAAAAGTCGAATATTTCGATGAAGACCGCGTCATTGTTGCCTTACCATTGTTAAAACTTTGTGAACCAATAGAAAGAATTCTTGCGACGCTTCGCACGAGGCTGGCGTCGACATTGTCGTAAGCTGCATGTTGGCGCCGAGCGAATGTTTGAGATGCCTCATTAAATTGGTTTGTCGAACTCACAGACTCTACGCAAACTTCAAATATGAGATAAGGAATGTGCTAGATGCGTGACCGGCCTGCTTGCCGCACGATAAGGAACTGAACCCATCGCACCGAAGTGCCAGCATCCCAGACGAATTGCTCGTCGGCGGGGAGACCCCAAGAGAGTCACGTGCGAGCTGCGAGTGTCTCCCTCCCACCCACCCACGAGTCGCACCAACGACTAACGACTGGCGACTGGCTAGATATCGCACAGATATACAAGTAGGTTCAAAGTAGGTTTACGCGAACGATATGTTTGACATCCATTTTACGGCCTATTGTTGGCTGCTTCTTGCACGTGACGAGTGAACACTTCCAAATGACGTCAAGCGATGGTGTTCGATAATTTAAATATCATTACGCGATGTGATTTCATTTCCTTGAACAAACTTCTGGGTGGCTGACTAACTAGGTGCTAACTAGTGACTCGTAAAGGGCCGGTTTTACAACTTTTCTTAACCTCGAGTAGCGAGGTGATTTTCAGGAACAAAATGATATGCCTGATATATACGAGTTTGGCTGTTTCCAAGGTAATTCAATCCCAGTAATAGCTCTAGAGTTAAGGAAAGTTGTAAATCTGACCCTAACAGTCCTCGGTAATCTAATTTGAAGTTGACAGACAGTTTTTAAAGTGTAATCATCTTGAGCAAGATAGTACCCTAGTCTTTCTGTAGATTGTGCGATGTCGTTTAAGATAGTCGTAAACGTAAAGAGCTATTTCGTCGGTGGTTTGTCGCGTTTACAGATGCGAACCATCCCCAGATTGTTCCTTTACTTCAAACCACCGTTGACTCCAACCGAAATTCACCTTCAGACAATTCGGCGTCGACTGTCCAAACGCTTCCCCATCCTAGATTACAAAAGGAAAACCCCATGGGGGTTTAGCACACAGCTAGGTCGGCAATGTAAAGAGTTACACGTTGTGCGTTAAGAGGATTGTGGACACACGGCTGTCCTTGACGCTGTCTCATTAGCATGGAGAGTGGCTTCGTTTTAACGGTGCATAGGTTCCGTAACTGACACGTTTCGTGCTCCAAAAATGCTCAAAAGACTGTGAAAAAAAACAGTGTATTGAGAAAGGATACATAGAAGTACCACAACCTAAAGGCGCATCTAGCCTAGCCTGGAATAATTCCCAAACGTTGCTTAAATGAGGTACTTTACTTTACTTTAAATGAGGTAAAACCAAACATTTGGACACCAACTAATGTCAGGAACCTCTATCTGCTCTTTCTCTACGCACTGATTTTTTGTCAGGTTTTTAGATCAATTTTTAGGACATAAAAAGTGTCGAATACGATCAGGGCGCGCAAGCCTTCGCAAACATACCAGCCAGCCGTCCACAGGCGTCTTAATGTGACCATTATTAATTCGTGCGGTACGAAGAAGCCACTGCAGGCGGCCAAAAATGAACGTAAGAAATTTCAGGCGTTGATATTTCACCAGTTTTGGGTTTATGGATGGCGCATATATTTTGCATCTGTCGGTCCCCCCCCCCCCCCCCCCCCCCCCCCCCCCCCCCC
>QKMV01000686.1:0-20092 GCA_003287335.1 Lednia tumana
TTTTGAAGTGATTTTAATATTCTTAAAATTATTACTAGCCGTGTAATTGGCTTTAAAAGTTTATTCCTTGTCAATAAACAAGGTCTTTTCGGGAGCACTTTTTCCAAAACTAATTTCGTATTTCTGTTATGGCTACCTAAAAAGACTCAAATTGAACACTGGCGACGGAGCTTTTGGGCGATTGTAAACCATCGGACTATCGCAGGTTTCCATACGTGCGTTAACCAGCGTGCGTTAACCAGCGTGCGTTAACCAGCGTGCGTTAACCAGCGTGCGACTCACTGAAGGTGCCTTGGTGACGTGCCTTCACGTCCAAACGTTGCGCCAATAAAAAAACTGGAGAAAAACCGTGAATCGTTTCATCGTAAATCATAGACGAATCGGTCAACTGCCATTTACAAAACGATCTTAGGTTAACAGTCTGGTACAGGAACAATTTACACCTACACAACACTGCATCTGGTTGACTTTTGTCATGGTGGTAACATTTTAACGGCGTGTTAACCGCGACTATTGAAAAGCCGTGCTTAGACATGAATGTCAACAATAATTAAGCGTTTTTCAGTGGCTGGTAAGAAAGTTAATTAATAGTTAATAAGAAACAAGCTATGACTGCACCTGGTTCGTTGCTAATTTATGGTGGTGACTATTAAACGAAGTATTGAAAAGATATGGGGGGGGGGGGTCTGGGAGAAAATCACGCTCGTCTTGATTAGAGAGTTTCCCCTCTCACTAAAAGAATAGTTCCTACACCCCTGTGGCCGATCGCAACTGGCCATGTGTATATTGCGAAAATTGGGAGCTTTGAGTTTCCAAGTACTTTTTAAATTATCGTGTATATCTTATTTGACATTTTAAAGTTCAATTTTTTTAAAATGATCAAGTGTCACGAAAAAAATTTGAATAATGCGATAAATTGCATAAATCGTGTTTGTGTACTATGTTTGTGTATTGTAATAATAGCTGGATAGCTAATTAAATATACTACTCCAATGTACATTGACTCTATAACCAACATGTGGCACCACATGGCACGTTAAACATGCGTGTCCACACTCTCGTCTGTATCCAGCTACAGTAATGTCAGTTGCGATTTGTTTGTTTGCTTGTAATTGAAAAATCGTACGCAAAAATCCAGAAGGCTGTGGGCATGTGACAACATTTCTAGTCAGTGTGACCACGACGAGCGATCAGTCGTTTAAGAGTCATGCCGGGAAGAGTTCTGTTTCAATTTAACACTTCTGGATAACGTGTGGTCTTTGTAAAAACCTGAAGCACAACAGCTAAACCTTCATACCAATGCACTAGTATCGAAACTATGGATTGATCCACATAGCTTCTTTTTTGTAGAGGTCTGTTCACTTGTTAACTTTGCAATAATAACAATAGATTTGTATTTTTATTTTTAAATCGTAACCCATTATTAGAGCGTTCGCTTAGAAGAGAATGATGTTGCATTCCGTTTCCAGGCCACTCGTGCTGTTTAATTTCAATTAGAGAACGCTGTTTACAATGTTGACGTGGAAAAGTGGTCAGGCGTAATGCTTTGAATATACAGGAGGTGGAAATGTATTGCCTGTTTGATGATAAATGCGTGCATATGTAAAAGGGGTTACGTTTCGCATAACACGTGCAATTCCCGTGTCGTTAATTAAAGTATGTTCGATTTTCTATGCCGTATGATAATACGCTTCAAAAAGATTTTTCTGATGTGCCTTGTGGCCGAAAAGGGCTACGATCTATGAAAGATTCATGATTCAAGGGTTTCTGTTCACCGGTGGGACTTTGAACGGGCTCAGTATTTTTTTTTTATCTGGTTGTAAAAACATCGTAAACTGACTTTGACTTGGTAGGAAAAGAACGCAATCTGCAGTAGCTTGCATCGGGTGCAGGATATGGATAATTGCATGAAATATTAACCAAACGCTCTTTTGACACGCTTAGCACAGCGAAAACAGTGTAGTGATGAATTATTGAAGATTTTCTATTGCTGTTAATAGGGAAATCATTGAGGATGCAGCGACGGATGTTATTTGTAAATGCATTTATTGAGCGAAGACAGAAATGCTCTTCAAATGAACGGCAGCATGTACGTTCTCTAACCGATCGTACTCGAAAGATTTTTATTTACTTTCATCGTGCACATTTTCTTTCAAATCTCGGGATCAAAATGCATAAAATCAGATTTATTATTCCACTTTTCAGCTGGCTTTGCTCTCGGCGAATAAGCGTGTATTCTTTTGTCACGTTGGCTGGCTGGTGCAGGTTTGAGATTACGGGAAGCCATGTCAACGAAATAATTCAAACTAAATTCGTTAAAACTTTTTATGAGGTAAGGAAAGCTGGAAAAACACACACCTGAGTTATGAGACTGGTGACTGTGAGACGATTCCAAAGTGCATCACGTAGTAGCTCTATAAACAACGGAGAATTTATATCACGAGGGTAGTTCGCTTTAAAGCGGATGGGAAATTTAAAATGTAATAATTTACGCACGCAAAGCTTGCGAGCAAATTAAATTAAGCTGTAAAATTGTGCAGATTTTAATCAACCGTGAAGCAGTTAAGCTATAACATAATCGAAAGTAACCAAAAAAAAAGAAATGTGTGCGTTATTGTTATTGCTATAGCTGAAGGCATCTGCAATTTAATATGCATTGTGTTATAAGTCATGCAAACGTGCTCGTTTCCTTGCGTCAGCTGATGCATGGCTTGGATGGTATATACTACCTAGTACCTACCCATTCTGTTTAGCCTGCAAATCTGGCATGCACAACGCACAGCAGGGTCAAAATAAAGTATACCCTCAAGTAAAAGGCGAAAATCGTATTATTAAACTAAATCAACCGTGAAGCTATAACATAATCGAAAGTAAACAAAAAACTGTGTAGTTTTTTTGTTATTGTTATTGTTATATAGCTGCAGGCATTTAATATGAATAAGTCATTCAAACGCACTCATTTCTTTGCCTCAATTGATACAGCTTTGGTGGTATAAACTAATACATTCCAAATACCCCTTGTTTTTAGCGTGAAAATCTGCCATGCACATCGCACCTCACGAACACGCTCTCAAGGAAAATTCGGTTATACTATATTAATAAACTATACAATGGATGGCACTACATCGTAATTAGAATATCCAAGCGTAGATTGTGTAAAAGCACAGCCATGACGTCACAACAAGCTTGAGATTGATTCTTTCAAACCAGTAATGAGATTGTAAAAGTTAGAAAGATTTCTGAGCTTCTTTCGCATGGCCGTGGCGATACAGCTCTGTGTCTGCTCGTTCGTGATAAACATAATCCTACAGCGAATAAAATTGGAAAACTTAGTGAATAGACTGCAGATTTAACACTGCAATCCCATGCCACTTAGAATTAAATTTTGTGTAACCAATTTTTTCTGAGTTGATGTAACTAGTTTGAAAACGTGTGCAAGAAATAGGAAACACGCGTATAATAACAAATCGATAGTGTCTTTCAAGCTTGAATTGGCTTGAAAACTGGACATATATTTTTATAAAGAAGCCAAAGCGTCTTCAGAAAGGAAAATTATATACAAATGTATGGATTCACACCTTATACCTAATGAAACCAAGGTTTTAATTACCGACGGGGAAGTCAAAAGGCTGCATCCAGGACAATAATTGAGCAAGGTAGCTGAAAAGAAAAACCCCTTCCGAAAGTCCTAGATCCTGAGTTCGATAAGAATCTCCGTCAGGCATTACAGGAAACCTTAGCGCTGGCGGTCGCGCATCATTCACTTGTCTACCGATATCTTGTCTCCTCTGATCCCTGAGGGATCTTGCTGGCTTGATGATCTCATTGTTGAGCGGTGTTTGTAGCCCTAACGGACTTCCAACTTGATCGTCGACTAGCACTTCCAAAAGGGGTAATGACAACGTGGAAACAGAATTTAACAATTCTTTTACGTTCACAGCTGCAAGATCGCTAGAAAAATTTTTGAGATTTGTTTCAGAGTTCTTCAAATCTATGTAATCAGTCTTAGAGACGACGGGATTGGTCAACGTTGAGACGAGTTTACTGGATGAAACAGGAAGTAATTTCAACGAGTTGTTGGTCAAGTTTGCCGCCGGAGACGAATGCTCTTTCTCTAAACGTTGTTCCGAAACTTGCACGTGATGAATGCTCGTATTTATTTCCCGATTTTCATCACTCTTTCTGGAGAGGTCCCCAGTGGAGAAAGGCTCGCCACCGATTAAATCAACTATTGTAGCGGCATCTTCGCTAGAATTATATCCCAGCTTCACTGTCTCTTCTTTATTATCACTTTGATGATCTTGTCGCAGGCGATCTTTCGATGTCACTGGACCAACACTCTGAACATAAACTACAAAAGCTGCGGAAATCAGAACCACGACGAAATGCATCGCGAACCCACACTATAGTCCTTGTCGAAAGTTAATCAACGGAATACACATTTCAGCTATACAATTTTCTTCATTTGCATTGTAGAACTATTTCCACCGTGGCACATCGTAACGAAGCACTGTTATCACTTTACAAAATACCAATCAAAATGGATTAATCACATTCTGTGGGCACATCACTTTGAACAGACGAAATAGTTTTGAAACTAAATTAATAACTTGGATCCTGATGCTCAACCATAGCAGTTGTAGTGCTGATGCCGGTCTCCCCGTAAGACGTTCTTACCTAGACTAAAGGATTGCAGGGAATAATGAGCTAACAAAGTAACAAAGACTGTGCGCGACGTTATAAGGCTACGATGGAAGCCTTATGAGTTCTGGATTCGAATATCCTTCTTAAGGCTCGCAGCGCAGACAACATGAAATAAAAACACGCACTTCTCTAAGGTATAACTCATGTCACTAGGAGCGAATAATGCAATGTAAAACATTTCTTGTGCATAGTTCTTGCTAAATCCTTTAGTTTGTTGACGGTGTTCGTAAGGTTTCTGTTCCATGGGCCGTTTAATTGAATGAGGGGCGGTCGAAAGTAGTCCAACAAAGCGTAAAATGTTTGTGGAGCGCATTGCGATAAATCTGCTAACTGTTCGGAACGATTTTACACCAAGGGTGGAACAAACGAGCGAGATACTAAATTTTCTTTGATCAATAGTGGTTTTTTTAATCATAAAAGTATGGTAGAAACTACTTTTGGAAGATATGTGTGATTGTTCTTCGAAACAAATATTTATGTTAAAAAAACTTTTCGATCACAATAAAGTAAACTCCATAAAACACAACTGATATTATAGGATTTTGAAGTTATTTTTATCTGTTTTTTCGCCGTTTTAATGATTTCTTGCGTGAGAGTGACAAATTGGCTCTATTCAAAAATGCAAATGTTGTAGTAGAAGAAGTTTCGGTCACATGGCGAGACATGAATATAAGTTTTTGAATGATGCTGGAAGCAGACAAGCTTACAAAGTTCGTTGCATTTTGGACTGCTTACCCACACGATAGTTTTATTCAAATTGCTTGATTTAATAAGGCTCCTAATTTGGAACGAGGATGAATTTGCTCCGTGACTTCTTGACTTTGTGCTATCATTACGTGATAGAGACCTAGCCCTCGTCTGCATCAAAATACCATTAGAGCAATACAAGCATTAAGTCCTGCTGCTATGTAAAGACAATCTAATCAAGTGACGTTATTTAACATAGATTGTGCAGGTGTCTGCAAATGACTGCATGGGGAAGAACAAGATGTCAAGTTGCTCCAAAAATGGAAAGCACTTAAAATAACTAGTTTCCTCATGCAAAAGTTGTGCCGAAGACATCAACTGTACTAACAGTATCAGTATCACTCAATTTACAAGTATCAGCACTTCAGCATATTCTATACTACACCATCTTAATATAAAAGGTCTAAAGGACAGCATGAATACAGTTTAGATGTTAGAGACTGTGCCATTTCAAAAATTATGTGCTCATATAACCAATCATGTTTAAATTTTCAATTTCCAATCATATGTGTTGATTAATCCATAACGTTTTAAGCTATGCAGTATTTGGAATACCTGATTGCACCCGTTTAAAACGATTATTTACGTATTATATTTAATAATTCAGTCCCTAGACACAAGACACATGGGCAGATCAATTCATCTATCCTTAATGGCGTGTATCCAGGAGATATCATCATATTTCACAAACTGGATGTACTCAATTATCTACAACTATAATGTCAATTATCCTTGAATTAATTGGACTTGTGTTATCAATCGCATGAACGCCTATATTCTATGAGTCATCAATTGATTGCTAGGCGCGCGGTTTGACTTGCGCGATGGGCGAGATGAATCTTGGCTCGGATGCTGCGGGTTGCATCTCATTCAGTGTGCCGCCGCCGACCGCTAGCCTAGCGTCGCGACGCCGACGCCGACGCCCAGCTTTCGACGCGGCCGACGTTCTCTCGTCACGCGGAACGACGACGACGACGACGACAACGACGACTCACTCGCTCGGCGACGAATCCGTTTGCGATTTCATTCAATTAGTCGGTGCCGATTTTTTTTTGTTTAGATAATTTATTGAAATACGTCAGTGTAAAAAAAACACTGTTTCCAGTAATAGTTACGTTTGAAAATTAACTGTCTCGCTTCCAAGTTTCTTGCAGTGCATTGGCATTTCATTTTCGACAGTTTGGTTATTTGACGAACATATTGGTTTTTCGTACATGAATATGAGTGCAAAGGGTAAGTTAAACCTATTTTCCCCATTTTCTTCAATTTTTCTATTTCATCCGCCTTTGACAAATTTAATGAAAATTTATCAAATGTTCACTGAAAAGAGACGAATAACATTTTTAAACCCTTATACATCCTTAACAGAGCCAAAACCGTCACTCATATATTCACTCGCAAAATTTCATCTAGAGAAAAAAGTGATCTCATTGATCATCTTCTCATGCCAGCCATAATCCGTTTATAGCACGGATCGAGAAGAAGTGAACTGGCAATTCTTCCTCAAGGAACCCCCGTCACGTCTCCGAGGCAGTTGATCCGAAACGGGACGGATACCTTACTCGGAAACTTCTGTTTGCCCACAACACCCTCTGCATGCCCCGGGTCAACATCTAACATGCCTCTAACCACCCTCACACCCCCAACCCTGCGCGGCACAAATACACGGAAGATTAATAAGCTACAGCTTCAAAATATTCATCGTCGTGGCTAGACACAGCTTAAAGCATCGATGGTTTAGCTTGTCCTGAAAATAGCGGGGGAGCTTCTGTCTCGACTTGACTCGCTTATTAATTACTTGCACAAACTGAATGGCTTCACACGATTAAGTTCAACATGAATGCTGGTTGATTATACGGTCTCATTAATAAAGCAATAAGGGTTAGCCACAGCAGTGGTCAGTATTCAACTTGTTGTATCTCTTTTGCAAATAAAATACGAAACTCAACTATGACGGTGGACCTTGTAAATGGTAACCGCAAATTTAATTGCAATTAGCTTTGTTTAATTATATGGGTGTAAGCATTACACAACTCTCTCTTCAATAATATTTCACCTTCAAAAAGGCAATTTCATTTCTAGTTTAACTACGGTAACTTCCTTGGAAGTTACAACTCGAAACTGAAAATTTTATCTCACTTCAGTAACACGGAATTAGAGTAAAACTTGGCATCCCAGCCAGCCTCAAGAAGATATACATTTTCTTTCCTTTGGTGGTAACCAGTAAACTTGAAAGATATATGCATATGGATATCGACTCGAATCTAAGGGTTTCCTATCTCAGAGGAGCTAGTTTTAATCTACTTAGAATCTCACCGGTGTACCGCAGGACTCTTGGGACAAAGTACCAGGTTCGAGTCCCTGCCTCACACACGAGGGCATGTACGCGAGATTTATCTCGCTGCAGATGTATACAGTGGGGGAGCGAGCGATTCTCCGGTCCGGGCAGGCTCAATGACGTGACCATTAGCCATGGGTGCCAAATTTTAACTACCGGTTCACATAATGGGATATATAGGCACTATCGCCGTCAACATTTACTGCTCCTTTAAATTAGTAGAATGCACTATGAGTAGTTTGTGAAACTTAGGGCTTCAACCACACATAATTTTACTTGCTTTTGAAACCCATTTGTTAATAAAAATTGTTTCCTGAAACCCTGAACGGTTGTTTTGGAGCTTAAACTTTTTTGGAAACTTAACAAGGCCGCCATTTTTTGAAACCACTAGCAAAAGCCTGTTTTACACGGTTAAATCTTTCATCCAAACACGGTCAGTTTCTTAAGTCACAACTGTTGCCATTCGGCTATAATTGGTGGAAATAAATTGTGTCAAATCAATTGGATGTCAAATTAGACCGTGTAAAACAGGCTAAACCGCGTGGTTTATTTTGGTCCCCCTATGATTCTCTCTAAACGGTCCTATTTCTTGATTATTTATTTATTTGAATTCCCCAATAAAAGAAAGGTTCCAGCCTTGGTCTGGTATGAAGCACACAGTGTGGTGGGATTAATACCATCTGACTCGTATTTGCAGCCATGGAGGTTGACATGACCACTTAATGGGCTACCGAGTCAGAAAAGGGAGCAAGATGTCCTGTAATCTAATAGATACCACAACTGTAGCTGCAGAATCTGAAACCGAACATTAAAGTTGAAAACAAAACAAAACTTACTATCCACCGAGATGCGAACTCGAACCCAGTGCATTAGAAAGCAAGGACATCATGCTACCAGGGCATCTGGCGACGTTCAGCATGTTTAGAAGGGTCCAGATCATCTAAACTGCTGTATGACTACGCACCGGCTCACTGCTGTTGCGCGTTGGCCATGTTAACATACTTCCTGCCAGAAACCATACTCACTGCTAGAAAATCTCTGTACTTTCTGCCCAAAAGCATCCACGTGTGCATGTGTACTTCAGATTAAATAAGTACGGCTACGAAGTTAAAGCACCGTCAACGTGTTAAGTCGAGACGCACGACCGCTCGGCCAAAACTAATACACTTTTACCCATGCACTCATAAACCTGTTGACTTCCTAGTGACGTGACATGCTTGTGGTTTTCGTTGTTTTCGCACAACTTTCCAGGGAAAATCTGGAATTTCCTGCACCGAAAGGGAACGGCTGTCCAATTACCTGCTCTCTTTCCCAATCCCGACTCCTCTAGTCAGGTTTCTGAACGGGACCTCACGTGTGCGCTTCCCGCAAAAAAACCTTTCTAGCAGCGCTTCTGCCGTCATATCTGCGTAATATTTACAAGTGAAGTATAAGAGCACATTTGGAGTGCATTCCAAAACCTCCTCACTTTACTGGCGCACAGTAGGCTTGCAGTAGGCTTCCAGTAAATCAGCTGTCTACAGTAATGTAACGGTCACAGTAAAACTCTGCAGCAACTCTACAGCAAGGCCACGTGCATAAATTGCGGAAGAAGATGAGCAGATATCTTGCTGATATTTTGAATTATATATTTGTTTATGGCAATTCATACGCTTGTATATTGAAGATAACTCGTATTTAATGAATAACGGAGAGGCAAGCTACCACATTATTTGCACCTGCCTTTTGACAACCAAATTTAACCCGTTTAGTGTCAACCAGTAGAAAACACTGAGCTGAGAGAGTCCTCTAAGCCCAGTACAGATCCAGTAAGCGACGGTGAGTTTCGGAACGCTCAGCTGAGTTCACTGCGGAGGTATCGTAACGAGTCCAGTCAAATTTTCTTACTGAGCCAGTACAACCAGTAAGTCTGAGAACTCGACTGGCGCCAGCCCGCCACTGGATGTAGAAGCTGCGCTCTCTATGAGTTATGTAGACAAGTAGAAGATCCACACGGCGAAATTACGTTTTGAGGTATACAGTTCCAGTGCTCGCCGCGCGCAAGGGTTACATTCTCTATGTGGAGTTTGGATACGATCCGGGAAGTATGGTTATGGACGATGAAATACATTCGGCTTTCACTGGTGTGACGTGTCACTTCCGGTTCCAGGCGCACGCGGCGCCGTTTAGTCGCGTTGCTTGTCTGAATCGTACGCTCATTTCCCAGCGAGTGTTACAAGCCAGTGGTAAACGCTGTCTTTCCTCTTGTGCTCTCTGCGTCGATGCGTGGGGATTGGAAAAGGAACCATGTGGCAACTTTAAGTTGTCTGCCTTTAATGTCAATTCACCAGCATGTTGGGCAGAGCGTGTTGAGAAGATATTCATAAATTGGCCAGTGCGAAATGAGTTATATGAATGGTGCACGTATTTGAATCAATAGGGAACCAACCTTTTTCGTATAATGAGTTCATTTCTATAGTTTTGGACGTAGAATGGCTCCTGGCTCACAAATGTACGTTTTTGTCCCATACGTAGTTTTTAAAAAACGAATTTCTATTTGAAACACGAATGATATTTCAAATTTTGGCGGAGCTTTGGAAACGCCGATGATTGGGTCGATTGGATAGGTTGACAAAATGGGATATTCCGTAGGCACCGCTCTCGGTACGTTTAGCAAGTTTTAAAATAATTCTTCACTACTTCAGCAATAGTTTATCAAATATTAGTAATTGAATTCAGTCGTTACATTAATAAATAGGTAATACACAGATATAACGACACCGAGCACATTATTGGATGTCTAGTGCTGTGGAGCTGACAGCTGTTCTACGGAACTTCGTGGTGAACATTTTTTTATTCGTCATTTATTTTCATCCATTTCTACTGATTCAAAATGAAATACAAATGCAATTAAGTTTTGTTACTTTACATTCCTTGTTACATTCTCCTCAAAATAAATAAAACGTTCGGCTTTCAAGCTAGGATTTCTATTCCCGACATTTCCCTGACTCACTTTATCAAGCACGTCGCATTCGAAAAATCATCTATGGCACTTGTCGTTCAAGACTTTCTTTTCGCCGTTGACGTTTTGAAGTGTATTTTTGTCTTCCCGACTACATTGTTTCCTGCATCTAGGTATTCAAATTGCATAATATGGTACACATTTTAGTAAATTTAGACCAAACGACCATTATATGCGCAATTTATTTACAACTGACAATTTACATGCACATGATTCCAAACCATTTTATTTGCTCGGGTTTTTAAACGAGATATTTGTGTTTATGGTAGAAACTCGTGGGGACAAAAAGCTCACAAAGTTCGACGAAGAAACAACTTGCTTACGAGTCCGTAATCAAATATGCATTATTGCCTTTCTTGAGCAAACCAAGTAAATCCACGCAGGGAAATTTCTGCGTTTCTCGATCAGTTCTCAAAGTTCGTGTTCACTTTGGTCGGACAGCGAGATATCGGGAAATGCTTCGGCCGGCGGTCGACAAGCTTCTGTTCGCTTCCATTCACATATTTTTCCACGCCAATGAATCGACACACACACTGATATAATATATCGAATTTCGCGCTTCTGAATAAATTTTCCACGCTGTGGTTTATTTGCTTTTCAACTTTGGGGGTGCAGCAATATTTTTCCGTATTGACAAAAGAATCGACATTCGTCAAGTTCTGCAGCAATATTTGCATTTTCTTCTATAGTATGGTCTGTTGCCCATATGCTGAGTGCGGTATTTGATGGATATTATTGAGCATGGAGCGAGATCAAAATTCATGACAAAACGTTTATCCCTAATATTATCGGGGATCAAGCTGAAAATGTCGATGATATTCCAAAATCAATGTGAAGCTCACACACTAAAAAGTAAACTGCAGACAAGTCAAAAACTCGGTGGAGTAATAAAGAAAATACGCAGACAGTTCCAATTCTCACGAGTGTATTGTCAAGAGATGTAAAAAGAAATCTTCACTCTTGAATTTCACGAGCGAATTTTCTTCTTCACATGCAATACGCTACAAATTTGTTTTTAATATTTCGATTTGTATCGTACGAAGCAATAACTGCAGCCGTCTCGAGATCAGCTCACTTCAATATGGGATGGAAACTTTGTACATCGATCTAAGCACCAAACCATTTCAGCAAATCATTTCATACAACATTGTTATTAACAAACGCGGTCCTTTTCACGCTCAAATAATTTCCAATTAGATGGACAAAATATATTAAATTTGTGCTGAGTATTGCAATCGTTTCATCTCACAGTCACAACCCACAATCTTTCCTTCTCATTGAAGCCGAGGTCTCAAAGAGTGCAAAACAATTTGCTAAACCAACGAATTCGCGAGGCATACACTGTCATTGTTTAGCTTCGACGATGGATGATATAGCTGGATTCATGGAGCGATTTCCGTCAAGCTTTCATGATCGACAGGTCGCCACCCCCAAGGAAGCTATCAATTTGCATCGACGGCCTTCTAATGCGCGCTTACTTATCTATTCCAAGAGAGGAGGCGTGCATATAAAGCCAGCTCCATGCGATGCCTTCGTTACATAACTAAACGCTTTTATATTCCGCAGAGACGAATATTATATAAAACATCCTGAGGCTGAACTGTGCAGAGCTCCATTACTCTCAGCTTCACTTGGTGGCGGCGGCGGCGTCGTCGTCATCGTCTCCGTCTTTTTATCCCTTCAGAATATATTGGGAATATATTTTATACATCTAAAAAGATATCATCACCATATAGAACGCTCTGACAATCCCGGCTCTGAAAAATATCCGTGTTCCGCCAATCAAATATACAATTTTTTGTTGCAAATATACATTTTCTAACGGGCTCTAAAGATGCAGAGAAACGCCTTTCTGGAATCAGTTGTACTGGTGCTTTGAAATAAAGAAAACCACGTTTTCTTTCAAGTTATAGCTGTTCTGGAGGCGTTTCGCATTGCGATCAATGTAAATTCGGACGTCTGTCTGCTTATAATGTTAATTGATTATTCGTTGATACAAGATTTTGGCTGTATGTGGCTGAGCTGGGAATGACATGGGCAAAGTCTGTTGCGTATCAGAATTGAGATTGAAGCCAAGTGTCAAAATCAGAAACCGTATTTGATGAGGGAGCAATTAGGACCCAACAAAAACAGTCGTTACTCCTTGGCTTGGACCGAACGACTCAGAATGCAAAACTATTTTCATCTACCCTCTGTTGGTTGCGAGTATAACATGAAGCACCACTGCTTGATCAAAGAGTTTCTTTTGAGTACTAGGATAACAGATTCTTTTGTGAGAAATCCTAAAAATCTCAGACAGCTTTCCAAAAGGAGTAAAATGAAGTATATAGTCTGATTTGAAGCCACATTCATGAAACACAAAAGAGAGAATAAATGAATAACAGGAAATAATACTTCTTCCAACTTTATATAATGAATAGAAAGTTGCAAAACTTACGGTCAAGTTTTAGATTGACCATCTAGTACATCAACTGTCGATAAAAGTTGTGTTAGGTATTTACTATTTGAAAGCGTGCCAATTGTTATGGTAAACAAGCTGGAAAGCGTCTAGGTGGGGTCTGTAGTGAACAGTAAAGCTGGCGCTGGTAATCTTTTCTGCTTTTTTACTATTTGCGTATGTGGGTCAGCCGAAGACGTGCATCTCGAGGGACTCAAGCGTTGCCTTTCCCTGCCCCCCCCCCCCCATCCCGTCTCTCTGGAGGCGAAAATATGCCCGGGGGTGGTTGTGTAGTGTACCACTCTTCGGTTGCTCCCTTGACAACGTTTATTGATACGACCAATTCATTGTCTGTGATGCGTTTGACCGCAATGCGTCTTCTTGCATCAAGAAAATCATGAACGATAACGATGTCCACGTGGGGTGAAACGATAGCTTTGGGGCTGAGAAATTTTTACGAAATGCTATATGGCTTCGCTTTTTTTCTGTGAGTGTAGCTACCCAAAGCTGAAATCCCCATCGACTACAATTTCAACCACGTGGTTTTGTTGATGGGCTTTTCCTCAGGGGGTTTTAACTTTTAAGGTTATGGAGAAAAATAGGGAGAGAAAAATACGCTAGAGTTTCAACGAGCTAGATAAGTTGATACAATCAGCGTGGTACCATTCCCCGTGAATTGGAGATTAGTTATGTACACATTGCGCAGACTGTACAGGAATATTTAGCCTGCAGAAAGTCTAAAATAATGGCGTTATGCATTTGGATTTTGGACCTTGCTGGACCCGCAGCAATGTTACTTTTTCATTCGAATAAAATAATTTCAACAAAATGCTGTTGCGAGGTTGTGAGCAAATTGGACATTTTAATTCACGAGAGGAGCAAAAATAAGGTTCTGTAAATGTTTAAAAAATGTGGAAATATGAGAGCCTGATGAAGCGAAAATATGCCACTGACGTTTGCTGATGGCGAAAAACGATCCCAAACTGTTTGAATTCAATTTGAAAACAATTAAAAAATATCGCAGTACATCGCATTTCGAATCTCAACTCTGAGCAATTATCGCACGGAAAGAGCTACCCAACAAGGGTGATAGATACAAGCGCTAATAATCAGATTATACCGAGCACAGTTGCACAATGGAAACCGACGCAACCCGCCGTTGGAAGACAAGATCGATGGACCAGCATGATCGAAAAGTCGATCAATATCGCCGTTCACCTTTAGCCAATGTTTTCAACCCTCTGACCGAGACTTTGCAGCTGTTAGCGAGTACATCAAAAGTGAAGCGTCGTGTAGTCGGCATGCTTGGAACGTTTCACGGAACTCTTAATCGGTCAAGTGAAATTTAATCCCTACGTCTTATTTGCTCCAACAGATCAAAAGCCAGTAGAACGAGTGAGACGTGCGCTGAAAACAGTGTCGTGCCATTGTGATGTGGCTTTATGCCAAGTGCTAAAGTTTCGGCTCACTATGCATACTGAAGTGATCAACAAACAGAAGAAAAATCGCGTAAATTCCAGAAATTATTGCAGGAATTTGTCGTTTCTTAGTTTTACAAAGCAACACAAAAAGACATCACAGACAGGAAGGGAAACGCAACGGAAGTTGACAACTTGAAACCCGGGCTGTTTTTAAAGAAAAATAACGGGAACCATGAATATTTTCATCTTCTACGCGCAGCGCATCTAAAATGCAGTTTTTCTCGTGCCCTACTCTAGCTGGTGTAATGATGGGGTTGTATAGAAACGATTCTAAGTGACTAGTGGACTGCACTTCCTCGGTAATATTTCAAATTTAAGCTCAGCCAAGCTTGAGTCTGAGAAAAGTACGGAATCTTGAACGAGCGCGAATTCGGCATGGACATTTTAGATGAGGATAACGACGCCTGACGTCATATTTTTTAGTTGGAAACTTGGATCCGACCTTTCCCGTTTCTTTATGTCGCTGTGGGCTTTCTATCAGTTTTTTTAGACGGTAATATAATTATGAAACTATTTTCTGGCAACGGCTGTAATGGCGTCGGGGCGCCGAAAGCGACGTGATTGGGCGAAAGGGGGGAGACAAAGTCGACGACACGACTAACGTTGGTCTTATCACAAAAAGCCAGGTTGAAAAGATCACAATGAGCTCAAAGGAAGTGTAAAATTTAACGACTGGAAAGGACGAGATAAAATTATTTACAAAAATCACTACGGACTCTTTTCAATTAAATTCATAAAATAGCAAATAAATTCTTAGGCAGTATACCGGAAACATGGGGTAGGTTTGCCCTTTTGGCCCGGCGTGGTTCGTCTTTGTTGACGAGGTGAAGTTTGTATTCATTACACGTCCCATACGAGGGTGACACTCGCGGTGGGGTGTTGGTTGTGCAGATTAGAGCTAGCTGGAAGTTAGCTGAGAAACTTGGGAGACTGGGTGACAGATTTACCGAACCAGACGACCACAAAACCTTGCCGCTAACTTCATAAGCATGCATTATAATATATTTACTTATTGCCGAGTTCGCTCAAGTTAAGCAAATAATCTGGCGTGCATTTTCTTCTCGTTAAGAATTGTTTGAGGTAGGTTGTTGGACTTGTGAGGGGGGAGGGGTAATTTCAGACAAAGTGTGAGGGTGGTTCCGTGTGAAAGGAGAGAAGACGCACTATGATGAACAAGCAAATTATGGAGAACATTTTGTTAACATAAGGATAAAAAGATCGTTAAAATAGAGTCTTCAGCATTTGACGTTTAAGTTAAAAAAAACACACAGCACACATCCTGGGCCACGGGGGAAAATGGGAAAGCAAACAAGTTAAAGGAATCCAGCTGCAATCGAATCAAGCGAACCCTTGCTGTAAGTTGTAACGTTTTATACAAACTTTTCTATTCAAACAGGTTATTTCAAATTTCAAAACTCGACTCTTAGCATAAACTTTGCAGACCCAATACATTTGCAAAACTTTCAACACACAACTTTTTGACAAATATTAAAACTTGAAATGACACAAGTTTATGTGTTTTAGATTTATTTTGGCGCATGTACTTAAAAAGTGATCAAGCCTCAACGTTAAAAAGGTGTAATTATCATGTTCTGACTTGCGACGACTGTTTCACGACAATTAATTTGAAATTCCAACTTAGATTTCGGCGTCAATTGATGACTTTATAAGTTAGGAAATGAGAAACCACCAAAAAGCCCTCGTACCAGACTCCTATCCAACGTCCCACAGTGAACTAGGAACAGTTTATCTTCTCATCACTAATTGGTGTTTTTGTTTCAGATGATCATCGTTCCGCGAGTCAAACCCAGCAGAAGCACCAGTTCGAACCCCGACAAGCTGATTAGAAGCAAATTAAACCGCCATGAATATCCGGGACGCATAAATCACGCAATCTGACCGCACGACGCAACGCTGGAGAAAGTAACCACGCAATCAGGACCAACGCGGGGCTAGAAAAACTTGAATGAAAGCAGATTTCAAAATGAGAGCAAAACGCGTATTAAACTCCGTGACAGCTTTAGGCTCGACTGTCTCTGCTGACACCGCTTTTCTCGCACCCCAATGAACCCGCCGGTCGCAAATCACTTCTCGTAACGTCCGAAAATGCGTTGAAATCATGGAAAACAAATGGGCATGGTTGACGCCACCTCCCTTACATAACATCAGCTGTTCGCACCCCCGTTATCTAGCACCTACGACTTATACTTTATCTACAATATGGCACATGGTCCAATCACTGTTCATCTTCTTGCTGACTGTCGGTATCCTCGTGGCAAATCTTCTCGTTATTGTCGTGCTGAATTCGAGGCGTTACAGCAAGTATATCCATGCGCAGCCGAGGTATCTGCTAACTTCTCTGGCGTGTAACGATCTTGCAATTGGTCTGTTCGTCACTCCGTTTGGCTTCCTATCGGCTTTCCACCATTGCTGGCCGTATGGCGAGATCGTCTGCCAGATACAGGTTGGTACAATTTTTGTTGATGTTGTAAATCGGTAAGTAATTTAGCGATTTTATAAATTATCACTGTCCGGAGGCCGCAGGCTTAATACTGGAGACCAGTTTTCTGGTTGTAGTTTCAAACTTTCTGTGTTCTTACACAATATTCTCTGGAAAATGCTGGGATAATTACGCTATCAAAACGACAGTCGCCTCCACCAGAACCCTCGCCCTTTTTTAAACCTTCCCGAAACGATGCTAACTAGTTTGGGAGAATGTACTAGTGCCAGTGGTAATTCTGAAATGAACAATGTAAAGCCATCAGATCATAAACATTATAGGGCCATAACGTACTGTGTGAATCATATTCTTATGGCAACTGAAATGGAATCATATTCTTATTTTATGCAACTTTTTCCTATATATTTCGTGGTGCCTGCTCGCGATACTCAAACTGTATCGCAAGAAAATAAGAGGCGAGATATACGCGTCAAATATTTATGTTTTTGAACACCATTCGAGCGTGACGGTCAACTCCTTCCAAATTATGAAACACTTTTCCATCCCAGATTTTATTTTCAGCTGTCGATAGAAAAGTTAATCTACCGCCCATTTCTAATGATGAATCACCGAACTTTACGTCCATTGTCATTTTTTTCTTAATACAGCGAATACAGCATTCGAGCTTGGAGGAAAAGTATCGCTTCGATATAGGATAATCTGATCGAACTGGAGAGCGAGTGCCATGAGGGATGATCGATACTGATAGCAGGACAGTTATTACATTTTTGTATCTAGATTTATCGACTCACAAATGAAGCAACTTTGGTCAGTAATTCATAATAATAATCTTCACACCTCGGTTAGTCCGCGCCAACGACTTTTTGGCTTCAAGATAATCAGGTTAGACAGTAGTAAATTGGAAAATCAATCTTTTATAATTCGAGATTTTCTCGACGAGTTTTAAAAGAGAGTAAAATATATTCAAAAATTGGCACTGCTCTCGCTACCTACAAGGCAGCAATTCATTCTCAAAGAGAGAATTGTTTTATTATTGCAGTAATTCCCAGTTGGGAGATGGAAAAAGAAGAAGGAAAAGCTGCAGTGCCGAGGGAATTGTTAACATCCTAGTTGAACTGGAATGGGAAATACTTAAGAGATGTTGAACATAAGTTTCAGCTAATTTCGGGGCCAACTTTAGAAAATAATTACATGAAATTCGTATTGTGGATGTAATAAATAGAATGTTAACATTTCATTCGTGATAGACCTCTCGAACTTAGTCCAGAAATTCGTTCTATCCTCTTATTCTTATAGAAGATGGTAGCGAAAATCTTTATCCCATAGACTCGTCCTATGCTGTAAGTGGTAAACCACTTTTTGGCTTATTTTAAGAGTCAAGTATCACTAATGTGTTTCTTATCTACGTAGCAAACCCGGCACCGTGCAGGAAATGCGATTTCATATCTCCTCCTTTAAACATGTATGTTAATTGAGTTAAAAAAGGACTGCTAACTTCTCGCAAAAAATAAAAATATTTATTGAAAGTTGTGAGCTACTTTTGAAGATACGCAATAAAGCACATCACTCTGCAATTCAAAGCAAAAATATGAAGAAGCAGACAGAATGTTGGAAATACTAGAATGTACGCGTTTCAAAAGAATTTTGTGTTATACCTTTTCAATATGATACGGAGTTAAGCGTGCTCGACGGGTGGTTTAGCCAGGGTAATGCATGCTAATACACTTTGGCCTGAATATCATCTAGCCCAGCGAGTTAGCCATGGGATCCCGAGTTTATGCGTATTGGGAGAGGATTTAACGAAACATAGTTTAATTACGATAAGTACGTTGGGTGGAAGATGAAAGTGCTCAATTACGATTAGTCCAAGTCGGTATTAAATTATTCGGGAAAGTAGGTAGGTACCATGTAAAGTAATTGGACGCAAAACCATGCTTTCGTAAATTATCGTAATTAATTTTATTTCTTGATTAATGCATATCAAGAATCTTGTTCTCCAAATGTAACGAATGCTTGATCTGTTTAGTATTATAGATACCATTCTGAAGCATGCGACATGAATTATTTCGTCAGTTTTGCCATGTGGTTCAATTAAGTAAATGGAGAAGCTGGTCTTAATAGTAGACATACTCTAATTTCATTGAAAACTCGCCAAACTAAAAAAATCTTGCAGCAATGCGTAAGCATTTTGGCACGCATCAAGATAAGCCATATATTTTGAAGATTAAAACCACACTTATTTGCCGCATCGTCGAGTGCTTTTGCTTAATTAAACAAGAAAATAAAACTTAAAAAACAAATTTGTGCTCCATTCATAAAAATAGTCATTTTTCGAAACATTATGCGCTATTGCGTTTCTCATCTCAAACTTTAAAGCAGCTTAGAGAGCAGTGGCCGGCAGGGTCAACGTTCTTGATAAATTGCCTCATATTTCAGTATTCACAACTCGAGAAAACAACGCAAACTAGAGGCAAAGATGTAAGAAAACGATTAACAGAATGTGATGGTATCTGCATGTATTATTGATAAGTTTTATTCACCCCCTGAAACGGGATTACAGGGCACTTGGACGACTAGCAACGTCGATTGCTAATTGAGATTGACAAATTCCACAGAAAAAGCATTACATTTCCCAAAATTTTCGACCATGGAAATATTATTCACTAGTCATCTATCCTGAAAGCTTTTCGAATGTGTGGCAACCATTACAGATTAGAGGAATTCATTAAGCTGAACACTAAAATAACGCAACCTCAACGTAAATGCTCATGCACTTCTGACCAATTATCGGGACAGGATGAGTTAGGAAAATACTACTTGGGATTTAAAAAAAAAACTGTTAATAACTGGGTTAAACTGCTGAAAACTTATATGATAAGTTATATGTTAAATTATGTCTATGATAAGTTATATTAATAATATA
>QKMV01000687.1:0-20083 GCA_003287335.1 Lednia tumana
AAAATCACTTCAAAAATACCTGCTTACTCGAGGACTTGAACCCCGGACCTTTTGCTTACCGGGCAAATGCTCTATATCTAAAAGAGGTAAGCAAAAGGTCCGGTGTTCAAGTCCTCGAGTAAGCAGGTATATTTGAAGTGATTTTCATATTATTAAAAATTATAACTAGCCGTGTATAGCCGTGTAAAAGCTAAATCATTGTCATAACAGCGAACATGTCACCGTGAACGCGTATTTTCGTTTACAGTCATCCATGTTTCCTTACCTGCATGGCTTACCTGCAGGTTAAGGGGCGTGCCCAGCTCGGTGTTTGAGCATCCTCAACTACCAGACATTTAATTCACCTGCAATCACGGTACTCTACTCTATTTACTGGGAGAGCATACTCTTCCGCCAGGGGCGATGGTGACAGTTAACACAGGAAGGTATTGCTAGAGAGCCTATTTTGTGAGTGTAACGCAGTATACCCTCTCACAGTATAGACTGTAGACATAGGCTAAAGAAATCGCTAATGTCAGCATTTCTTGATGAATGTTCGAGACTGTCCAAAGGGTGTTATTTCGAGGTGCCGTGTAGTGGTTACGAGAACGAGTGGCTTACCTGGACGTTAGGGGGCGTGCCCAGCACGAAGATGACCGCGTTGGCGATGTCCGTGGGCTCCAGATGAGGGAGGCTGTCAAAGCCGCTCAAGTCTTTGGCCAAACCTGCTGCCAGGATGATCTCGGTCTTCACCCAGCCGGGACTGATGCTCTGGAATCGGCCGATTTAAACATTGATGCTACGAAGCACTTTTTGCCATGACAAGGATTTAATACTGAAAGCCAAATACACGGCTAGTAATAATTATAAGAATATTAAAATCACTTCAAAAATACCTGCTTACTCGAGGACTCGAACCCTGTGGTTAGAGCAGTTGCCAATTTAGCTAAAGGTCGGGGTTCAAGTCCTCGAGTAAGCAAGTATTTTTGAAGTGATTTTAATATTCTTAAAACGTTGTTTCCTATTTTTTCCCTCACAACTTTTAGCAGTGGTTAATTTGTAACGAAAAAGGTGGGTAAACCCTCGATTTAGGGGCAAAAATGAAAAATGCCTAAAATGGCAAAGGGGGGGGGGGGGGGGGGGGGGGGGGCAAGGAAGTTGTCGGCGACGACGGAGACGAATATTCGGGATTTGGGGGGCCCATAAGGAAATTTTGAAACGAGATCATTTTAGGAGTAAATGCGTTTGAAGTAGGCCTCTCCGGCTGTTCAAGCATAAATCGCAATCCAAAATTCTTAAAGATTACGCTCTAAACAAAGTGAAATGGAAAAATTCCTGAAAATTAACAGAAATCAAGATACATATTCATAAGAATTGAATAAATAGTTGGCAAATTTAGCGAAATAACTTGTACGCATAGTTGTAAAAAGATGTGGTTAAACGGGGTGTACCCAAGTTTTGCCCAAATTAACTATCGACTTTTAGTTACCTATTTCCATGAACAAGCTGGAAAACCAAAAATATCATACAACCATTTAGCTTTTTAATTGAATTGTATTTCATTTCAAATATGCTTGGTACATAAAATAAAATGGTAAAACTTAACATATGTTATAGGCACCAATTACGTAGACACAAATGCCAGACACATTATTTTATCACATTCAGGGACTCGTTGAGGTACGGCCGTGAAGCTGGAAGTGGTCGCAAGCGGCGGGAGGCAGAGCGTGGTGTCATTTGGCGTTGAGTTTCAGGTTGGCAAACACCTTGGTGCATCGCAGCTGCGTGCTCAGCTCGTTGACAAAGTGGCCGGCGTAGCTGTCTTTCTCGCCCTTCTTCACGTCGAACACGACGGCCAGAGAGATTCGCGGATCGACCAGAGACAAAAAGTACGTGCTCTGATCCTAGAACAAGACAAACGAAATTCCCTTCGTGTATCCAAATCCGTGTGTCGGAATCTGTCGTGCACGATTGACTTAGAATCTTTTAAAATGCGCTACATACTTTAGGATTAAATATGTAAACCACTTTATCCATGGTGGCCAGGTCTGCAGACTTCTCCGTTAATATTTTCACAATGCTTGGCATATGATTCAATGGTTTCTGCAAAATTAAGAAAGTAAGAAAAGATTAATATTTGTTTTAAATTATTAATACAATTCTGGCATTAGTAAAATCGGGTGTTCCTCCGGGGCAAGACAATCTTAATTTAAGCGGCTTCAATGCAAGATTTTGATCAGGAAATCTGTTGGAAGAAACTGATCAGAAGCTTGAATACCTATACTTCTTGGGTAGTTAGTCTCAAGTAGTAACGCCCTATGTACTACTGCGTAAGGGCACTATTTTTAAGTAACCTTTTCTAGTAGTCGTACTTCACTAAAAGCAAAGGAAACTAGTGCCGTTACTTGATATCTCGGCAATTAAAAAGAAACGCCACCTTACGTTGCCCATATTTCCCACGTTACGTTTCCACCAGGTAGCAGCGTAAATCACAGCTTGGAGTCAGAATGTGCAATCTGATGTCTGAAAACATTTGATTTTAAAAACAAATGTAAAATTTGCTTGAAAATAATCTTCAGCTCACCTATTTGTTTCCTACGTACATTGAAGGTGAACGTAAAACGAATGCATATCATTAAATTTTTGACTCATATCTCCTGACTAATTTCAGCACTATAGTTTTAAAAAAAAACTGTTAATAACTGGGTTAAACTGCTGAAAACTTTTCTGAACGATATTTTCTTCTAAATGAAAAACAAAAGTAACGTGAAAGTAGTGCCACTACTTTTCGCAAAAAACGGTAAAGTAGCTTCACTACTGTTTTTCAAATGTAAAGTAAAAAGTACTACCCTCACATGTTTTCTCAAGTAGAGGGAAAAGTGATGCCACTACTTATGAAAAGCAACTTGCACAAGACTGCCTATACTCCCTCTTTTATGAGCCCACGGCATTAAGGGAGGCATACCTCCAGCAGGCCGTGCCTGACTTCAACAGCAACTTTCTTTGGTCTTAATTTCTTAAGACTCATGTCTTCTTCCTTATCTCAGCACTAGTTTTCAAAAAAACTGTTAGTAAATGGGTTTAACTTCCAAGAACTTCTAAAAAACAAACTCCTAGTTTGATCTCTCTATCTTGTTACTGCTTGACATTATGTTAGATCGAGCAAGATAGCTGAAGTAGAAAATATTCTCGATCACTACAATTGATCATCTTCATCATCCCTATGCTAGAAGAGGCGTATGCCGAAACATCATCACTTAATTTTTCTCTGCGCTTACAATTTTATTCGTTTGTTACGTTGCGCCTCCTTTCAACTCCTATCCACCTACACAAAGGATTGGACAGCCTTTTGGCACTCTACATCCAAATCGATTCGATTGAGCATGATTGGATGGTCGAGCTGGTAAACTAATAGATATGGCACTGACATAGGGAAGATCGGCTGGAGGTAGCCCCGCCATAACTACTCCCATTTACATGAAATGCACTACGAAAGCAGGCATTTACCAGCGGGTAGCTGATGATGATGTAGAACGGTTTCAGGTCGGATAAGCTCAGGTCCAGCTTGTCAGGAAGGTGATATCCAGCGCCGTGAAAGCTTTCACTGCCCTGCGTGTCCAAAAGTAGCATTATGGCCGTCGCGTCGTACCGCTTCTGGTAGCTCTGTATCTTCTGCAGGTAGTCGAACCCCTGCTTAGTCAGCACCGACTTCAAGTCTTGCGGCGAGGCCTGCTGCGAGAGGGTCATGTAGAAGTACAGCGTGAACTTGGAGAGAAACACGGTTTTCAGTTTCAGCAGCCATTGGAAGAGTGCTGGAGGTTGGTTGGCCTTGAGGAAGGCAGCGCCGAAGCCTAGTTTCCACGAGTCTCGGTTCTGCAGGGTTTGTTCCCACGCGACGATGCGGGTGTTTGCTTTGTGTAGGAGCATCAGTGATTGGAGGAAGTTCCATTGCTGGATCTCGATTTGTGCTCGCAGCAGGTGGACTAGGATCTCGCACTCCAGGCTGAAAAGTGACACCGAGAGGTTGTCGTGAATTTGTTTTAGAATTTATCTTGGAATCGTCACAGAAGTTACCATGCACCTGTCCGGTCTCGTATAAATATTTCAGGTGCTGAGAGGCATCAGGAATGGAAAAGGAAGTAGGTATAGTCTTTGCTGTAGTTAGGAGTGCACGGCATTAGAGGTGAAAAGGTTTATCTTAAGAATATTAAAATCACTTCAAAAATACCTGCTTACTCTTTCTTTCTTATCTTTATTGAAATCAATGATTAGTTGATAGGACTCGGGTTTTATACACGTAATGACTTGATCGCTGTCTCAGAGCACAGAGCTGTGTTGCCAAATACCAAATTGCCTCCCCAACTCATCTACCTGTATGTGGCAATATGGCATGTGAGGGCCTTCGAGATATTTTGACAACATAGTTAGACCCATCTATTCTGATATATAACATGTTTGGGATGTTTACATGGATACTTACAAGTGCGAGGATTAAAACGTGTCAAAATTCCGTGCACCTCTAACTAAAGCAAAGACTATACCTAGATACTGTAGAGGAACTATGCCATAATGGCTGCGGCTAATTAAGGAATGAAGATTGGCAGTGAGCATCACCATTCCCAAAGATTCATGTATAAAAAAGTGTTTTACGTGGTAAATCTGTCTAACCTGAAAAAAGAGGTACGTACCTGAGAGTTGCTTTTAAAGATGTCAGCACCATGTGTGAGAATGACATAGCATGGCGGTCTACGATCTCCTCAATTTGCACCAGCAGCTCTTCAAACCGAATTTGCTTACAGGACCCCATTAACTGCATCTTCTCGTAACTGACATTCGCTAAGAAAATTTTACTTTAAGCTACACTCAATTTACTGGGAGGGCATACTGTTCCGCCAGGGGCGGTGGTGGCAATTAACAACGGAGGGTATGGCAAAAGAGCCTTTTTTGTGGGTATAATGTAGTAAGATCTCTCACCATGTAGACTGTAACTTGTAAGCAGAATTTGTTTCAGCAAAAGCTACTGATGGGGTGGTTTCTTTCCAAATAGTATGTAACTGGTATTATCCAACCAAGAGGCTACCATAAGTGAAAAGGATACAAGTCTATGAGCTCTATTCGTGCCGTGAGAAACTGCGACAAGTGGTTGGAAACGGCAATGATCACTCTGTCGGAGCTCACTCCAGTCAGCTTTGCCATTTCTTCCATCCGTCTAAAGTCAGTTCGCAGGGAGTCATATACTGAACGCAAGGATGTCTGTAAAAATTCATTCTTATTATTATTGTTTTTATTATTAATATCTGCACTCTGCAGAGCATAGGTATGTTTCAGAGGACAGAATATTAATACCATTCAAACTTACCTGCATGTATTTATTGGCTATGTAACAAAAAATACTTACATCTTTCCTAAGAAATCCTTTGGTCCTTGACAGTAAAAATCCAAGCTCCAAGTAGGACTTCTCAACAACTGCTATCTGTGGCAGATGCGTTAGCAGCATCCCCCATGAACTCGGCTGTCCTGGACGGCTCGACTCACGCTCACGTTCCTTAAAATATAATCTATGAACGTTCAGTTGGAAAATATAGATTATTGATAGCTCACCAAAGTCAAGAGTGTATTTTAATCTTGAGTTAAACGAAATACAATGTTGCTCCACAATTAGTAATGTACACTAATAATTAATAACCTATAAATTATACAACGTACCACATTTTCCTTGGCCTTGTCATAACTCAGCTGTGACACTAAAGTAAAGAATGTATTTAGAAACTCTTCCTCGTTGTCCATGGTTCAAGCTAGCTTAAAATCATCGAATAGTTATAAATTACAATTGACGAACTTCGCTCCTTGGACTGAGCCTTAAGAATTCATTAGTTCATGGGTGTACCACGTTCACGAAGGTTATGGTTAGGCTAGTTGAAATGATTTGGAATAGTTGCCCCATAATTTGGCTAAAACCGCACGATTAAAGTTATTTTCATGCGAATATTGGTCCTTTCCTCTAAAAGCCAAATGTCTTAAGTCTAGGCAATAAAAGAGTCAACTAGTTTGACATTAATCGGCCCACATTTTAGAAATCAAAGTCGCCGCGTTTCTTTCATTCGCAGTGCAAGTTTGAGTCGCTTCCTCCGCAGCGCTGCAATCGGATATGTGGCGGGGACACCTAGCGGGGAAATGCTTAAAATATTTGCGGAAATATTTTCATTATTTTATTTTTTAAATTTACTGAAATACACTTTTGTAAGAACACTCTTTAGTTTATAGCAATGCCAAATCTTTTATTTTCTCTTTCTTTCAGTACCTACACACTGAATTCACATCAAATCCAAATGCCACACAACATGACACAACACATACCTGCATACCATCAAATACCTTACTGTACGGTATTTGATACCATGTGCTCGACGACCAGGTGGTAAGCCCATGTTATCACAAGACGTCATCTCTCGACTTAAATTAAATCAAATGAAATCAAAGGAAATTAACTTCATCAAGGGATGTATTACGGAAGCGTATCAGGCAGCAAATTTCAATGGTTTACTCACGAACTTCAAAAAAGTCACAATTAATTCTGACGCACCTCCCTCTGAGGATTCTATATTCAATAATAATATCACATTTGAGTCATCGATCATTGCTTTTCGAGCTCTTCACCGTCCCCAGCTTTCTCGTCTCTGGGTACGATACGAATAAGTGTCTCTTCTTGCCTCAGCGTCACAAGTTCCTGGCCGCTTGCATCGTCAGGAGAGTTCCAGGACTGAAGCGTGGATGACGCGAAAAACACGTACAGGATTCCTGGCAGGACCACGATTGCCGTCGAGATGAAGAAAAACTTCTGCCACTGCACGGCTGTTTGCTGTAGAGAAGTGAATATGAATCTGCATGCATTTAGCATAGCTAGGATCTCTTAACACTAGTAAGGCCTGTAGTACAATGTCTGGCTAACGTTCAGAATATTCTCCGGCTACAATTTTGTTACCTTAAGGTTTCCAATGCCTAAACAGCCATATTTGAAGCTTGTTATACAGTCTTGTTACCATAAGCTTTCCAAGGCCTAAATGGCCATATTTGAAGCTTTCTTTTGCAAAAGTGCACTGCTGGAAACACGCAAAAAAAAAGTATTTCCAATCCGTGCTGGTTTTAATATTTCCACGCTAATCAATACGTATTAAATTCAAGTGTTTGCAGAATTGATCACAAAAACTACGAGACCGATCGTCTCGGCAATTAGTACAATGTTATACCACGATAAGTTTGTTTTTTACAGTTGAAACACCTACTCCTAGAATCGTAAGCTTTCAAAAAATTGAGTGTAACAGAACTGCGATACATTTAATGCTAAAGGATAAGGCATAAAATTTGACCTCCTACGAATCCTCCGATTCGGTTGTCCCTAGCCAGACATTGCATTTCAAGCCCTTATCGTATAAAACTCTCGCGTTGAGTTTCTTAGAAAATTATACTTCAGAAAGCTTACATTTTGATAGGTCAGCCATCCCACAAGAATAGGTGATAGAAATCCAGGCAGCACACCAACCATGTTACTGATTCCAAGAGTGATACCTGCGGCAAAGAAACACGCTTGTAGCATCCCGTAGGTTCAGGACTGGAACCGGGAAATACAACAAATTCCTTAGGAGGTTATTACCTGATTGTGTCCATGAAATAAAATACCTATTACGATGCCAATTTTATGTTGAACGTGACATCAAGCCCCAATATTTTTTGGACGCCTAGATTACTCCTCGGTGCTCAGGGTCAAAAAATTCCACGTTTAATTTATTATCAGAGATTGACTTGAGCACACTAGCTGAGAAATAGCATTTTTAACTATTTTTCCTCCGGCTTGAATAGGAGCAAAGATTACAAGGATTAAACTTTGAAAGCCAAATACACGGCTAGTAATAATTTTAAGAATATTAAAATCACTTCGAAAATACCTGCTTACTCGAGGACTCAAACCCCGGACCTTTTGCTTACTGGGCAAATGCTCTAACCACTGACTTGGCTAACTAACTTTAAAACATTAACTATGAATTTAACCGAATGACTAACTTTAAATGAATTTAACCAACACTAACTGACTTAACACTGACTAACCTTGCTTAGCTCAGTAGTTAGAACATTTTCCCAGCCAGCAAAAGGTCCGGGGTTTGAATCCTCGAGTAAGCAGGTATTTTTGAAGTGATTTTAATATCCTTAAAAGGAGCAAATAATATTCTTTGCGTCTCTATAAAATCCTAGCTAACACCCATTTAGAAGTGACGTTTTTAGTTGATGGGGTAACGGCCCCTTCTTTAACAACATCCTCTGCGATCCCCGTATCCTCGTCCCTCGCTTGTGACTCACTGGCGTAGTTGGGGCTGAGGTCGACAAAGGTCGCGAGGGGGCCCGACGACACGGCGCCGCTCACCGTCGTCGCCAAGGTAACGCAGACGATCGCCGCCAGCCAGTTGCAGCCGCAGAACGCTAGGCCGAAGATGAACATGCCCTGGCCGATCACGCCTGGAACGCCCGACAGAATGCGGAACATGTTGCTTACTTTCGAAAAAACTGTTTGCTAAACTGGGTAAAGCTGCTAAGAAGTCCACGAATAAATTCCGAACGTTTCATGTACCGTTCTGTCTTCAGGAGTTTCTCATCAGGGGCTTCATCAGAAGCTGTCAGAACAGTTCGCGAAACGTTGGGAATTTATGAGGAGACTTCTTAGCAGTTTACCCAGTGAATCAGTTTTTTTTTAAACTAGCGCTAAGAATAAAAAAGGAGACATGTGTCTACAGAAATGTATGCTTCTAACTTTTGTGTCTCGTCTTAACGCTCAGCTAAATATAATACAATGTATCCTGTTATCAATTTCTTTCTACGATGCATTTCGAGCGATCTGTGTCGTCCTTATTGACTCTGGAATGACAATACCGAAAATGCTCGATTGGCAGGTAATGTCCCTAGTTCGTATTGTACCATGGACTTTGATTATATAGATGGGTATTTCAACTTATCTAAAATCAGCCATTTTATAACCATGCTAATACTTTGGGCACATTACACAGAGCACTTGCAGACCCAAGACAAGAGGGGCAAAACTCGACGAGAACCAAACGTTCAACTTACATACCACCGTCGCGAACTTCCTGACTGCCGTTCTGTTCATCGAGTTCTTCTGCAGCATCCGGTCAGCGAAGTGCGAGAAGACGTACGCGAAGAGAAGCCGGCAAAAGTGCGGCATCCCCGACAAGAAGCCTGTCTATAGATTCAAACACGAATGTTATTTCACCTAAATCGTGTAAAATTGCTAAAGATCGGTCGCATATAGATGTTACCATGCGAATATCCCATCCGTGGATTTGCTTCAAATATGTCGGCGCTTGCGTGAGTAGAGTGAAGAGTCCCCACAGGCCGCCGCACTGCGCGATGGTCGTCATCCACACCACCTTCGACGTGAGGATGCGAGCCCACGGCACCGGCAACTGCAAACAAGCGAGCACGCAGTTTTGAGTCGCGGGAAGACGCGGGTACATGTCATGTACACCAACAACAAGGTTTCACTCCGCGTAAACCCGAAACACAAAATTCATATGCGACAAGGTAACACATTTAAAGGCAAATGCACGGCTACTATAAATAATTTGAAGAATATTAAAATCACTCCAAAACTACCTGGTTACTCGAGGACTCGAACCCCGGACCTTTTACTAACATGGCAACTGCTTTGCCAACTGAGCTAAGAAAATTATGGGCTACGGCATTTCGGATGTGATTTTAATCTATATGAGTGGTAGATCTCACGAAGAGAATTTGAACCAAGAGGCTTTGACATTTTTCAAAGATCGCACTGGAACAAGTAATGCTATAGTAGAGCAGTTACCATGTTAGCAAAAGGTCCAGGGTTCGAGTCCTCGAGTAAGCTGGTATTTTTGAAAAGATTTTATTATTCTTCAAAATTCAGTTGCGCTCCGACGATAGAGGTTCTGCAGCGGTTTTATATTTGCTTTTGTTAGAAACCCGAAAAGCAACGTTCAGTACAAAAATGTAGTTCGCCCCCCTCTAAAACGGACAAAAATGTAGTAGGAAATAAAAGCAGATTTCAAAAAATTGACTGTGATGCTAATACTCGTCGTTTTCCATGTTGTAACTCGCTTCACATAACTATCAAAATTTTGTAAGTAAGGCTATTTTATACTTTCAAACGTGCGTAAACGGTCTCTGAAATCCAAAGGCTTTGCCGCGCCGTTAGACTGGACGCAAGGAGTTGACCAGGGACCAGTGCTATATTTCCCACTCTCTGAAAGTGGCCTTGCTAACATCATCTAGCAACCAAAAGAACCACCTATGCTCGAAAATGTATTGCGTGTACCCAAAAATACACCACTGAAGGTAGACGTCGACCAAGGGCCGCAAAAAGGGCCGTTCATGATTCGCATGGCATCGCAATGTATTGCTATGTATTGCAGCTATTGCTATGTTTTGCAGTATTGTGCAATATAATAGCCATAATTCTAACTCCGTTCTATAGAAAATATTGTGCAGAATTTCCCCACAACATGACAGTATAATAACCTTTTTGTACCTCGTTCTTGTTAGTCATCAGATGACAAGACGAAGAAGGAGGTAGAGCATTTTTACACTCCATTTACTGGGAGAGCATACTTTTTCGCCAGAGGCGATAGTGACAATTTACACACGAAGGTATGGCTCTAAAGAGTCTATTTTGTGAGTGTAACACAGTATGCTCTCTCACAGTATAGACCGAGCATTCATTACCCAGCTCCTTGGCCCAGCGGTCGGCTGCCTTTATCTCAGATTCCTTCCTTGGCCGTTCAAAACTATTGAAACATATTTCATCTGTGTGAAAATAAGGGATGGTGGGTCAATTTTAATGTCGAGATCGATGAATTCGGGAAAAAATGAAACCATGTGAAAACGGAAAATGTATCGCAAGACAAGGCCCAGTTTAGGGCTACAATCGAATTATGAAAGAGCAAACACCGTTGAATTAAAACAACCATCAACCTATGGCTCTGAAAACCTATAGCGCTATTCCAAAACTGAAAATTTTGCTGATATAGATTTTAAAAATTACGGTTACGAACCGGTACATATCTCTCGCGGTCCAAAAAATTGCATTTTTTCCTAGTTTTCCCCAGAAATCGGGATAACCAGGTTTTACGCCTAGCATGGTCAGAAGCCCGCAGGTGGCGACAGCTTGGAATAAACACACTGTAAGACGAATTTGCGGGCCGGACTTGGACCTCGAGCCACCAAGCGAATCACGAGAAATGCCGAGCCGATCGGTATGGAATGGCGATTCGTAAACGTTTGGTTTGCATTGGGAATCGGGATCAAGCTATAGTCACGATGACAACGGGGTCGATAGCGATAACACAGCTGACTCTATAGTGCTGTCTATCCTTGCTGAAAATAACAATGAACCTCCTTCCGACATTATTAATTCAGGTTCTTCTACACGTCAGTCACTACCTTGCTGAAAATCTGTTAATAATTTTCATGAATTCGCATTTGAATTATTTACGTACTGTTGAATTATTGCGTCTTATTGTTACATGTATATTGTGAATTACGGTGCAATGCATTTTATGGTGTTTACGATGCCTTACAGCCATTTTATAGGTTCACTCGTCAGGAAAATCTCGGAAGGAAATCTCCATACAACCTGGAAAACCATAGGAAGCAGTCTTTGGAAAAACAGTTTTTTATATCCATCTATCCCATCCATCCATCTATCCATCTAGCTATGCATGGTTACGCCCCGGATTTTTTCCTTTGGCAATCTTTCGAGCGTGACACGTCCATCAACAGACAGCCAAGCTGGGTACAATATGGAGACAAAGTGACACCACATCTACGTAACTCGTACTAAAGGATAAGCAATGGGGAAGATCTGCCATAAGATTAGCCACCATTGTCCGAAATTTGTCAGAAAAATTGTCCGAAAGTTCGCTACTGTTCGAAAGTGTGACATTCCGAGGCAAGTCGGTAAAGGCCCGTAGTGTGGAAACGGCCCGTAGCGGTGCGTACGAGAGCTAGAAAGAACAAACAACGTGAACGAAGAGGTGTACATCATGATCAAAGTAAAACAGTCAGTTGGGACTGCTTGAGTTGCATATTCTGATGAATTCGGCCAATCACAATGTAAGATTGAAAGTTCTCGCATACTGTAACATAAACAATTGCGCCCACGCCTCCAATTTTGTTGACCACGATGAACGCATGCCAGACTTGCTAACACTCTTATTACAGGGAGAGCATACTTTTCCGCCAGAGGCGATGGTGGCAGTTAACACAGGAAAGTATGGCTATAGAGACTATTTTGTGGATGTAACGCAGTATGCTCTCTCACAGTGTACACTGAATGCAATAGCTTTCTTGCAAAGAACCAAGAGGTTAGAAGGAATGGGGAATTAACCCCCGAACATTATAATTTGGGTTTTTAATCTTAGATCTGAAAGCCCGCTGTACGCGTGACCGTATGTCCTAAAGCTCGAAACTATCCGAAATTCCGAGGCTGTCCAAAAGATCGAAACTGTCCGAACGTCCGAGGTAGTCCGAAAGTCCTACATTTTCCGTAAGTCCGACAATGTCCGAAAGCCGACGGCCTGACACCCGGTCAGGGACCCGACAATTTGCAAAAAAATCCGGGTCGTTCGGACTTTTGCCCCATCTCCACTGGGCTGTACCTTCTTCTCCACGACTGTCCGGCCAAGGCACTCCATGATGTAGTCCTCCTCGTCGCGGTCGATGCGCGGGTGCTTGGCTGGGGTGTCGAACACCACGAACCACCAGACCAGGAACCAGGCGGTTCCGATCAACGCCGTGGCCGTGAACACCGACGGCCAGTCGAACCAGTCGATCAGCAGGCCGCAGATCGGAAACGTCAGTCCTGCGCCGATCGAACTGCCTGCGCCACCATCAAAGAAACACATATCAGCAAATTTTACACAAAAACTTATCTCGAGGATGCATGCTTGGAAAAATTAAACGAACGCGAGAGGACCCTAGGCGAAGGATCAACAGAGAAAACAGTTGAAAAAAACCAGGAGGAATCCTATCGTCATGTTATTTCGGACCCAGTAGAAACTGTAGAATTTGGTGATATCAGTAGGAAAATCTGGGGATATCAGTAGGAAAATCTGGGGATATTGGTGGGAATTCTACTGATATCAGTAGGTTATTTTAGTAGGTTTTTTCAGGTAATTAATTTGTACCGTTATCAGTACAGACCTTACTGACATTAGTAGAAGCTTAATGGTAACATTACACCGTTTACTGATATCGGTAGTATTTCTAACGATATCAGTAGAAATTTTACTGATCCTTCGACTAGGGGAGTTATTCACGGTCGAAATTTGTAAATGGGTTTTAGCTGCTTGGAGTTCCTACTGAAGATAGACACCAATTTTTTTTTACAAAACATAATATAGACTTTACTTAAAACCTCTGTTAACGGCTTGAATACTTTTTTATGCTTTCTGAGCTGAGGGCTGTTTTCTTGAATTATTTTTAATTGATTATTTAATAGTTGCCTTGAAAATAGCACAGCAGTGGATTGTAACAATCATTCCAAAAAACTACCTTCTCAAAATGGATTCTCAGCATAATTTCCTCTTTCGCAATAAGAAGCTTTTCTTTTAAAATTTCGTTTTTCAACCATCGTAATTGTGTCAGGATCGGCCTTAAGTCGAACTCGGAACATTGAGTGATCAAACTAATGTCTGCCAGCTGTTTATAAGGATACTTGTCTTATACGCCAGCTCCCATAAATAGTTAATTATTCAATAGATGATCAATATTAGTGCCTCAAAAAAGTATAAGCCGGTGAAAATGTTGACCTCCGAGTCCGAAATAATTGTTCATCACTTCCTGTTCGCTTTTCAATCAATATGCTCGTAGTTGCCTTAGGTACATACGTTGTACAACATCTCCTCGGTATGCGGTTACGATTGAGAAGCAAGCGCAATCTCTTGAAAAGTGACAACTGATAAAGTATGTTTTAAATATTTAGTTAACTTGAATGGTGATTGACGGGTCCACTGGTAAAATTCATTTCAATTTGCCAGTGGGGTACAAAGAACCCAGATAGGAGATACGAAAATAAAAATATGAAATACAAAATGAAACGTAGTCTGAATTTTACACAGTTTTTCACAGTTTTGCTCTGCTGTGTAAAATTCATTAAACATGGCTCTGTAAACCTGCGTGTAACAAAGAAAGTCTGACGAATTGAAATTATTTGCAACAGTGGTATCGCAGAAGCTTCCAGATCCATTGTTGCTGAAAGACTCTTGAGTTATTTCGGAGACGTGCGCGTTGATGTCCACGCAAATATGAACGAAACGTCGAGATTTTTACCTCTCTCTTTAGGGCCAAAAATATCTTAAAAACAAAGCGTGTCATCGAAATAAAACAATGCCTTTCATTTGCAACACTATTGTGGAACAAAAAAAACTGACTTTACAAATTTTCGGAATAAGTAAACAGAATAGTTTACGAACTGGTGGAAAAGTCATAGTAATTTGATTAATTGATTGTGGTGTTTAACGACGCACTGTATTGACAGCTACAGCTTTACTGTCAGCTTTACAAACTGACTTTCAATGCTAAAAAATCCACAAAACCCAGAACGGTTTGGCGTGTTGGTTACACCGGTTCTCATGAGATCACCGAAGCTAAGCAACATTGCGAAGGACGACAGGTTGGATGGGTGACCAATCATACCATGGTCCATTACTATTCGGGACAGAGGATGGAGGGTTTGAAGCGAGTGCTTCAGTCGCTTCACTCCCCTTGCCATCAACCTCTCGTCAGCACGGATTAGTGTAGGAATCCGTCCTTCGGATGAGACGCTAAGCGGTGGTCCCCTTGGTGCTTTTCGACAGGAGTAGGCTACGTGCTGGCACCGGGCTTCCCCTCTTCCCTGCTAGGTCCATCATCACCCTCATTATCACCCTATCATTCACCGACGCCAATAGACCAGTGCTACAAGACCAGCTGTCAATACACTGCGGTGTTAAACACCGATGCCAAGAGACTAGTGCCACAAAACCAGCTGTCAATACAGTGCGTCGTTAAACACCACAACCACTCAATGAAAAAATCGCCATGACTTTCCCACAATTTCGTAAACCATGCTGTTTACTTATTCCGAGGGAATTTGATAGAATAAATTTTATGTTTGTAGCGTGGATAAGATGTAGTGAGTAATTCTCACCTAAATAGGCTGTCACAAACTTGCTACGTTCGTTTGGCGGTATCCAGCTGGCCGCCATGTTGTGCATCGACGGCCAACAGACTCCCTGTTGAAATAGAAACATCTCGTTGGTATGTTGAGAGGTCGGCTTCCTTGCTGACCGGCCAATTCACGTACATTTCCAATAAATCCTTCTAAATAGACAACATTCAAAAAGCCTTAATCTAGAGTCAATAAGGACTTTACAAAATGTAACCCCATAAGAAAAGCATTACACACACGATTTTAATCGTCTCTGGAATTACTTTTTTAACCAAACACGATGTACTTGTAAAGTGAGTTAACGCAGACAAATAATTATGATATGAAAGTATTTACCAATAAAAATACTTGAATCACAATATAGTGAAAATTACCGAAGGTCGATAAGGGCTAGCCGTATCAAACTGGCCTCCAGCCCTGCCTAGCCCTGCCTCGAAGCAGGCTTAGCAAGGATAAGCGAATACGTAATCTTCATTTCATTAGTTACCGCTTGAAATTGTTGCGCTCCTTCTTACGGCCGTTTGCACAGTTTTAAATGGATATTTAAGGGGATATTATGGATATTTACATGCATTACTGAACCATTCATAATTAGTAAAGTAAGTAATGATTCAGAAACCTGCTACGTGAATTGTCCCAGGCGTAACCCGCACAGCCCCATAGAGCCACTCCCTATACCATTGCACAGGGCGAGGTAGGGTTAAGCTGGATTATAAAAATGTATTTAAATTGTCCCCCGTGCGTTAGAATCAAATCTGCGAAGACTTTAGATTGGGCGCTACTTAAAAGCTGCTCTGCTCTTTGACGCAACCCGAATTTGCGATCGTAAATGGTACATCTCATTTTATTTTCCTCTGTTTTCTTCAGATCAATGCATTAAATTACCCTAGAACACGCATTATGAATTTTGAAACCGCAAATTTGAAGAGTGAAGATGTGAAATCTTACCAGCTGGAAGTTTTTTGCCAATAGCACTGACATCGGTTATCAGTATACGAAACAACATCACAGAAACTTGGGCAAATTGCAGCACCAAGAACTCGAGCCATGACGCGATTCCTGTCCTAAAGTCTTCGCAGTTTTGATTCTCTCCCCCCCGTGCGGCAGCGACAGTGGCCTGAGCCTGTACCACGTGATGCTCACCCCGATGAGGCCCTGCACGGCGCGTAGGAAGATGATGGCCCGGTAGTCCCAGTTGGCAGCCGCGGGAATGAGCAGGCCCAGCAAGCACATGAGCAGGTTGCTGTAGCCGAACACGCGCTTCGTGCCGTACTTCTGCGCCAAGACGCCGCCGGGCACCTGCGACACCCAGTGCAGCCAGAAGAACGCGCCCAGGATCAGGCTCTGCTGTTTCTCGTCCCACGCGAAGCCCTTCTGCAGTCGACGGGATCGCACATTCACCGAAGGGTACTTGGTTACGTGTCGCTATCGCGGGTTTAGGTGTTTTTTTATCAAGTCCTGGAGATAGATTCTAAATTCTGTGTGGGAGACGTCAATGTATACGTCTGTACGTTTCTACATCTGAACATCTGTACGTACGTCTGTACATAAGTATGTACGTACGTATGTCTTACGTCTGTACATCTGTACGAACGTACGTCTGGACTGTACTACGTAGTATACTGTACTGTAGTGTATTTTACTGTACGTGTGTCTGCACTGCCTATATGTACGTCTGTACGTAAGTCTGTACGTACGTATGTAATTCTGCACTGTCTGCCTATCTGTCTGTCTGTCTGTCTGTCTGTCTGTCTGTCTTTCTGTACGTCTGTGCGTACGTCTGCACTTTACGTACTGTCTGGCTGTGCGTACGTACGCCTGTACGTCAATGTGTACGTCTGGAGATGTGTGGGAGACGTCACTGTATTGCAGTACACAATAACACATAACATAATAATGCTATCCTCATTACAACAATGAAAATAATACAAGAAAATGCAATAAAAGAAAAGAAAATATAGTCAGAGTGCACGCTGTAAGGGCAGGGAGTCGGTTTACTTCTCATAGCTGCTTTTTTTGCAGGGGAACCACACGAGCTCCAAAGCTGCATTGCTGCTTGACCGGAGTGGGCGGGTATGGGAAGGAAAAAGAAGATGACCTGGTAAGAAGTTGGCCGTGCCCTACGAACTATCCAAGAAGTGAAAACAAAAACGGATTTACAAACTGGGCTGGAATGATAAGCATGCTAAGCACAATTTGCACATCTTTTTCTTTCTTTTACTAGTGGTTAGATTTGGAATTATATATCAGTCTTATGACCAGTTTTACAACTCTCCTTAACTCTGAGTTCACCGCTATTGCTAGGATTAAATTGCTATCGTCATGGTGACAGCCAAACACACGCGTGGAATTAATCTTGTTTCTGAGGATTGCTTATAAGATTACCGAGAATACCCCCGAGGATTTCTCAGAGTATCAGGTTTCCCCTCTTCCGTGTTCGGTTCATGACCACCCCCATTATCACCCTATCATTCACCGACACCAATAGACCAGTGCCACAGGGCCAGTTGTCAATACAGTGCGCCGTCAAACATCACACTTAAAAGAAATAGTAGAAAAAGTGTGCTAAACTGGATGTTTTCCATACGAATTAAGCGAGGAAAGAAGGTTTTACTCGAGGTGAGTCACAATCCCGTCACCTCTTCGTCGGGCATCCCGTCGGCGGGCGAGGTGTAGTTGGCGTCGTCGGTCACGTTCGCGAACGACACCACGAAGCACTCGGACTCCTTGATCTCCGCAGAGGCGCCGCGACGCTGCACCATTGACACGATGGCGATGTTCAGGTTGATGCGGACCATGTAGTTGACGGCGAACCCCCAGAAGACGAGGTACCACAGAACGTCGCGGGCCGACATGGATAACCATCCTAGAGCAAACACATTTGGTCAGAGCGGGATCTGCTTTCCGCTCGCGTTAGAGCAGAGGTGTCTCCTCAAATCCAATTTATATTTTGTTTAATATTTACTGACAGAAATACGGTTTTCGCATCTGATTTTCTTAGTCGATTAGTATGTTCTAAAAGAAATATAAACGCATGCAAGGATTAAACATTTAAAGCCAAATACACGGCTAGTAATAATTTTAAGAATATTAAAATCATTTCAAAAATACCTGCTTACTCGAGGACTCGAGGACTTAGCACAGTAGTTAGAGCATTTGCCCGGTAAGCAAAGGGTCCGGGGTTCGAGTCCTCGAGTAAGCAGGTATTTTTGAAGTGATTCTAATATTCTTAAGATAAACGCATGCAGTTTTTTACTTCCTTCGTTAGGTGAATTTTAACTGAACTATGACTAATTTTAAATTGTGATTTTTGAGCGTACAAAAGCGGCCGGTTACGATGTTTACTGGCCGATGACGACATGCATGATTGCTATATACGCTGCATCCACTGCAGTCTTGTCACGGTGGCCTCCGGATTGGTCGGATAGCTGTCAGAAAGGCGAAGTACCTACTGGCTCATAACGTCACAAGCCGCTTTCAGCACGTGTTAAAATTTGAAAATATTATCACTATTGAAATTGCCGTATCTGCTCGAAAACAGTGTATACAAGGAAAGAAAAGACATTTTCATGATTCTGATCTTCATGACACCAAACTCTTTCCAATTAAAGTAGATTAAACGCAATTGGCGTTTGATGCAAACACCGTGTTGCCTCTGAACCACCAATGTACTTTGAACTTTTTATTTGGCTCGGTTCTGTCACTTCAAAAGATCACATAATTAATTAACTGATGCTGAAAACGCACACTGACGTCAGAGTCACTTTTTACGCCTTCTTACAATACGAAGCTTATCGAAACCCAGGAAACCGCCTATCACAACAATCAAGTTACGTCATAGTCGCCTACGGACTAAAACAAGGGTAATAAGCATCCAAATAAATGACAGTTTAAAGCTGACATATCGCTTGAAGCACATAGCATGGAAAAAAGGGGGGGAAACTGCGTCTGCTTGATTTTTAAGCCAAACTCAGTAAAGGATGAAAATAATCATATGAGACTTTCAAGGGAATACGTTTTTATTTAGCCTTAATGACTCTTGATTAAGCATTTGTGAAAGTTGTCTATAGACGACATTCAAAAAGTCGTTCCAGAGACGATTGAAATCGTGTGTGTAATGCTTTTCTTATGGGGTTACATGTTAAAAAGTCCTTATTGACTCTGGATTAAGCCTTTTTGAATTTTGTCTATTGGCCATTTAAAAACGCACTTTTTCAAAATAGGTACGGCCACCTGTTAACTTTTCCAGAGTTGATACAAAAAGTGGTGTAATTCTTTTCTGACGGAGCTACAGTTTCGTGAAGTCTTTTATGACTTTGGTTCAAATCTTTTGTAAATCGTTCCTGTGGCGCTGGTCAATAGACAACATTCAAAAAGGTTTAATCCAGAGTCAATAAGGTCTTTTTAAAATGTAAGCATAAGAGAAGCATTAAACAGACGCTTTTAATCGTCTCTGGAATTACTTTCAGAATGTGGTGATTAATAGAATGATATTGTGCGGGGTATTGTGCGGATCATGAACCAAACTGCAGAGAAGAGAGGAAACCCGTGGTGCCGGGTCCTGCATTTTATGGGACGTTTGTATATAAAAGCACATTGATATCGAATTGCAGGAAGCTTTACACGATATCAAAATTTGAAAAATGATAATTTCTTGTTGCTTTTAGGCTAATGAACCGCCAAATGTATTACGGTATGAACCCGGTATCGTTCCTTGGGCGTTTAAAAAGAACGCTTTCGGTTTTCGGCTTCGGCTTTGAACAATATCGTTTTTTTCCGGTGTCCTGTTTCGGTTTTAGTCACCGTCCCTTTCCGGGTGTGGCAGGGGGGTGGGGGGGGGGGGGCACCATAAAA
>QKMV01000688.1:0-20080 GCA_003287335.1 Lednia tumana
CCCCCCCCCACCTGATTCCCCCCGCCACTCACGTGAGCCCGTCGTTGCCGTGGAACACGAGCTTCTTGGGCTTGGTCTTGGTGGGCAGCACCGTTATGTTGTTGCTGACGGCAGCGACCGTGATGATCTTGCCGGGACTGGGCGTGACACCGGGCATCGCGATCACCGTGTCCCTGAGCGCCGCCAGCGCGGGGCTGACGTCGCTCATTTGGATCGCGTACGCGGCGCGCTTCTGCGCGCGCTGCTGCAGCCGGGACTGGAGCACCTTCAGCGGGTGCCAGCAGTCGTGGGGCTTGCGCGGGTTGGCGGGCGACTTCAGCTTTTGAAGGGCGTCCGTGATGTAGTCGTCTGCAAAGGGTAACGGTGATGATTTTGATGGCTAAGGTACCAACGTAGCAGGGGTAAAATATTAATTTCATGAGACTCAAGTCTACTTCCTATTCTTGGCACTAGTTTTCAAAAAAACTTTACGTAACTGGGTAAAGCTGCTAAGAACTCCACTAATAAATTCCCAACGTTTCGCAAACTGTATGGTAAGCTTCATCCGGGGCAATTAACAGTTCTACCCAGTTTAGTAAACAGTGTTTTTGGTTGTGGTGAATTAGTTATTATGCTAAAAAAAGGTTCACAATCAGTTTTTATTTTTACATCAGGTATTGAATGAAAGTTTTCGGTTAAGATTCAGTCAAAAGCAAGGTTGATTGATCGATTATTGGTTTTATGCGACACACTCGACCTATCGCTCTGTAGCAATGGTCTATTGGCGTCGGTGAATGATAGGGTGATAATGAGTGTGATGATGAACCCAACAGGGAAGAGTGTAAACTCGGTGCCAGAATGTAGCCTACTTGGGTCGTAAAGCACCAGGGGTACCACCGCTTAACGTCCCTTCCAAAGGACGGTACAACTCGAACAGCATAGGATTCCTCCACTAATCCGTACTGTCGAGAGGTTGATGGCACAGGAAGTGAAGCTGCTGCACTAGCTTCTAACCCTCCAAACTCTCTCCTGAACAGAAATAAACCTTGGTACAAATGGCCACCTGTGCAACCTTTGGTCTACCGTAATGTTGCTCAACTGCGGTGATCTCACGAGAACCGGTATTTCCAAGATACTAAATTGTTCGGAACAGGAAGTTTTGCAGTTACATAATCTTTATTATTGTTGAAATTAGTACAAGATGATGATGAGAGATGACAAGATAAGATTAGTTGTACAAGATAAAAATAAGTAATTAGGTTAGTAGCTACAAGAATACTGGCTAGAGATTTGTTATTTAGTACTTACTGAACTTCTCCTGGAACCAAACTTCATGAGGGGTTTCAGGTGGCACTGAAGTGATTGTATGAAGTTGCTCCAAAATGAAAACCAGCTGCAAGCAAAATAATAACTATTAATTTACATATCAGTATCGATTTCTTTAGACTCACGTCTTCTTCTTAATCTGAGCACTAGTTTAAAAAAAGCTGTTATTTGACTGGGTAACACTGCTAAATAACAGTTATTTTTTTAATACATTTCACGTTTACTATTTTTTCTGACGGTGCCCTCAAGCAGGATTTGAACCTGTGTCCTCTCGGTTTACAGTCTCAATTTCCAGTCTAGGTCCCGCGTTCCATTCTCAGATCGAATGCACATTTTTCCCGCTTCGCTTCCCTTCCAATTTTTTTGTCAATTTTGAATTTTTTGGATCCCTTGCAATTTGGACTAGTGAGCCGTAACCTTCTAACCCTTAAGGCAATTTTGGATCCCTTACAATTTGGATTGATTATGTGGTGTTTCACGGCCCACTGTATTGACAACTGGCCTTGTGGCACTGGTTATTTGGCGGTGCCGGCACGTAGCCTACTCCTGTCGAAAAGCACCAAGGAGACCACCGCTTAACATCCCTTCCGAAGGACGGTACAACTCTAACAGCATGGGATTCCTCCACTAATCCGTTCTGTCGAAAGGTGGATTGCAAGGGGAGTCAAGCTGCTGAACTAGCTTCAAACCCTCCAACCTCTCTCCCGAATTCAATTTGGACTAATAAGCCGTAAAATCATTCAGCTTGGGAGCTTGTTCCATCATCCCGATACGCGGAACAGAAACCAGTGACCGATAGCGTACCGGCTTCATGATGATGCGGTACTTCTCGGCGATCAACACGTCCTTCTCCGCGGGGCCGAGGGACGGGTTGTCCTCCACGCGATACACTTCGCCCTCGAGCTGCGAGAGGCGGCGGGAGATCTCCGCGTGGTGCTGGACCAGCGTGCCCAGCCACAGTTCGTCCCAGAGCAGCGTGATGCGGTGCAGCTCAGACACCACCAGCTTCACCTAGAGTCAGTCGGGAACAACAGTTTTTTATCCTGTTCTGGAATACGTTGGAAAAAGGCGTTATGATTCGGCTGATTTCTCTTAGGATTTGTACACTTCGATGTTATGGCTTATGAAAAACTACCAGGGAATTATTTCATTTTTGTTGTGCATGTTGGCGGTTGCGCTCTCTTGTGAAACAGTTGGCACCCCTGAAGACGACAGCGCAATCGCCGTCGAAACGTCGGCCTCCAGTTTTTAGGCCCTCTTTAGGGCGGCCAACTGTTTCACAACAGAGCGCAACCGCCAACATGCACAACATCAACATCGCCTCTCAAAATCTCAGAACTTCCGTTTCATTTTTAGCTACTGTCAACGATTGATTTCAATGAAACAATCCAAAATTGCATGAAAGTTGGGTTAGGTGCAGTTCCACTTCCCAGCTTCTTGTTCTAGCACACGTCAACAATTCAGAAGCAGCCAGATCTAACGTTACGAAGCATTGACGTACCTGCGAGATGGCGAGAGGAGCTTGCTTGGAGAGCGTATCGACCATTGCGAGAAAGCAGCTCTTCAGCACAGAGACGTCTTCGTTGTTGTTCAAGCCCTCTTCCTCTTCTTCTTCCTCGTCGTCTTCGCCTTCGGGTTGCGACAATCCGGCACTGAACAGCCGAGACGTGCTGCAGACAAGAGCAAAGCCGTCAGAAAATCATTCGGTGTTTGGAAACTACACAACCGGGTGAGCCTGATGACCCAGGCTTTATTTATCAACTGATTTCCAAGAGAACGGAAACCATTTCCACAGAGAGTGAAAAATAGTATATAATACAACACAAGCAGATATGCTTGTTTCTCTTTCCATGGATAATTAAACCAAAAAGAGTTACTGCAAAAGGCCACAGGTCCACTGCTCAGTGATCGATTCAGCCCTTTGAAAATGATGTTGCAAAGTTTCACGCGTTGATTTAGGATTGGTAAATTCTGGTGCTTTGATGTTGCTAAACAGAAATCCACCGATCCAGCATGTTTTCCATCTATTGTGCCCCGAAAGTCAACAGGTGTTAAATATTCAGGCATCGAACGTTCGTGCACCTGCTCGTTCATGAGTCCGTATGTCTGTACTAGAGATATCTTCGTTGAAATCTGAGCTTTCTCGTTGCCTAGGACCAAACAATTGAATCTTCGAGACTAAAATTAAAAATTTCGTTGTGTGAGAAACATTGTGATTCAGCCATTTAATCATATTTTACCACTTGATAGTCGATAGGCTAGTACCACAAGCAAGCGAATCGGCGAATAGCTACAACAGTTATCCAGGGGGTAACCCAATCCCCCGTGTAACAATTTTCAGGAAAGGTTCGATTCGAGTTTGAAATTTGGCGCAACTTCAGACGTTTGGTTTGGTTTTAAAAAGCAAAGTTTGCACAGCCCGATCAATGAGCGGTAACCGCGCACGGCGCCATTTCACCGACCTGACGCTGGTGATCTCTTGCAACTTAGATCCTCCCTCCACTGCTCCGACGACGGCGGGGAACGTGATGAGGTGCGGCGCGTCCTCGGCGACGCGGCAAAGCAGCTCCGAGACCCGAGTCCGCACGTACGGCTCGGGATGGCTCAGCCGGGAGAACAGCTGCGGGATGATCACCTTCCACGGACGGGTGGGAGTCGCTCCAAGGCCCGTCTCGAGCACGTCTTGCAGCTCCATCGCGTGCTTCACGATCATGCGGAGCAGGCGGAGCGTGGCCATTATCGTGTTGCAGTCGTTGGTGCCTGCGACAGTTCGGAGCACCAAATTACACGCTGTTTCTTGCGTTATCGGATCTGTCCGAAATCGGACAGAATTTTAAGGTATCATATCACTAGGACAACAAATTTAAAACCATTTATACGGCTAGTATTGACGTGAAGAATATGAATATCACTTTAAAAATAACTGCCTACTCGAGGACTCGAACCCTGGACCTCTTGCGTGTATGGTACCCTGCTTGGCTCAGTTGGTAGAATTTCCATGTAACCAAGAGGGGTTCGAGTCCTTGAGTAGAGGTATGTATTTTTGAAGTGATATTAATATTCTTCAGTTATCAAATTCTTTATACTCATGTCTATCTTTACTAGTTTTTAAAAAAACTGATTTACCATTAGGGTTAGAATGCTAAGAAATCCATTAAAACTTTTACAACGCTACATAACAAGTAATGTTTCATTCTTCAGGGGTAAAACCCTTGAAGAAATAACCTTTGAACAAGTATACAGCATAGCTTCATGCTTCATGCTTGAACAGCATAGCTTCAGAAACATTCGGAAAGTTTAACTGGATTTCTTCGCATCCAAACCCAGTTTCTAATTCAGTTTTTTCCCAAACCATCAAATTTTAAGCTCCTAGCTCACCCTTGTCGTCGCAGAACGCCAGGTACTTGAAGTACGCGGTCGCCGCCTGCTGGTAGTAGCTGAAGATGCGTTTCTGCGCCTTCCGCCAGATGGCCACCAGGGCGTCCAGTGTCTCGTCGCTGGCCGATTCGAGCGTGCGGACCGTTGCCAGCTGGCTCTTGATCATCTCGGACGTGTTGATGTCCTCCCCCTCGATGTCCTCCTCGTGCGAGAACGAACGGGTGCGGCTCAGGATGGACGTCACCGTCTCCAGCTCCTCGATCGTGGTACCTGCACTCACCGAGCAAAGGTCGATTAGTTCGGAGGAATGGTGCAAGCCGTACGTGAATTACCATTTGCCATATTAGTAATTGAAAGCGTGGACCATTTGGTTTGGCACGAAAATAATTTTATTTTTATCAATTTATTTAATATGAGTCTATTGCATATTATCAATCCATCAATAGTTCTTCCATTAATTTCCCAAAAATTCTATTTAATTAATCGGCATTCGGCCATATTACCATTTTGAATGTTACCGGTAAATTTACATCGCCCATGGTCATGCATCCAGCTTCTAACGCAACACGGCGTTGCTTAGTTGTGACGATTTGACACGGATCGGTGTATCCAGCACGCTGAATCAGATGATCCTGATATTTTATGGAGTATCGCTCCGTTGCACGTACCCCTGGGCATCATCTGCTGCACGCTGCTCTTGTCGACATCCGTGAGCTGGCTGGATGCGTAGGGAGTCTCCACCATGCGTTTGCCCCAGCGGTAGCACCACGTGGCGTAATGGCCCCACGTCTTCGCCAGTCGCGGACAGCGGCCACAAGCAAGCTGCGGAACCAGACGGAAGTTAGACGGCATTCACGTTTGCAGCGTATTACGAGCTAGCTTGAAATACCCACGTAGGTTTGTGCTGGGAGCTAAGTAAAGTTGGCTGCGGAGGTTAACTCTGGAGGGTTTATTACGGATTGTATCTCAGTTAAAAACTGAAGGCAATGGGGTTATGGTAGTATGAGGTATTGACGATGAAAGTTAGCATGTGGACAGGCTACATTGCTACATTGACCAGAGTTTGTTTTCAATGGTTTGGAAAACCATTGAAAGCAAATTCTCCATTTCTACTATTTTGAGATTGCTATAATGATGTTAAGATATTATAGGGAACCGTAGTTAAAGTGAGAAGGTAGACTATGGTTCAACGAGACTCAAGGGGCCGCCTGCACTCGTCTCATCGGAGAGAACAAGTGATTTTGAACCAAATTTGAATGAGAAAACTCTAAATATGATTTACTTCTATACTGGTATGCCGATTTTTGGTTAGGTACCACTTTTAGGCACTGTACTATTCTACGTTATTTAATATCATTTTAAATATGATACAAACTTAACAGTCCCTACTAAGCAGCTACGTTAACAAGTTATTATTAATAGAAGAAATCAAGCCACCTGTCGAAAACGTTGGTAATGTAACTTAAAAAAGCCGTGCAGTACCACATAATAAACTATGCTAGTATTTTACTGCATTAAAAAGTCCCTGTACCTATCCTTAGTATTAACTGGTAGAGGAGAAGTTAATTGGATCTGGAGGTTACCTCTCCCATTCTTGGAAAGAAATTAAAATGCTAAACCTTCCAAAAAACAAATCTAGTTAGAATTGATGCCAGACTTAACGTACCTGAAGGACTTGCCCGATGGCAACCTCCGCCGCCGGCACCGAAACTGGTCCGTCGTCTACGTTAAACGTCACGAAATTGTTCTTAGCCTTCTCTTGATCGATCAGCTTCACAAATAGCCAGTTCTCCACGTCGATTTCGCCACCACCCTGCCTCTTTTCTTGCAGCCACTTCGAAAGCGTTACCAACAGCCGTGCACTCTTTTCTACCAGCACGACATCCGATTCCCTGCTCAAAGCCTGCGAAACGCTGAGTGAGGTGAAAACGCAAATGTCCACCGCTTTATCAACGTTCTCCAGAGTGAAGAGGAGTTTCCCGATCTCACTGTACGCCTTGACTTTCTGCACGTCCCAGGTCGATTCTTCTTCACTGCAGATGTTGAATTTCATGGCGTTTGAAGCGATGTCTTCGAGAGAAAGCTTGCGTTTGCTGCCGTGGATTATTTTCTCGTTTCTTTCCAGATATTTCAGCATGAGTTTCTGAGCGAGGCCAAGGTTGCCTTCTTTCCTTGCAGCCTTGATAACTTCCAGCTGTAGTTGACTTGTTGATAAAGTGATGGTATCGTTTCGTGAGATTGCCAGCTGTTTAAAGCATTCTCCCCACCACAGAACTTTCGTCAGCAGAGATGTATTCATCCCTTCGAAATTCGTCTTATCGTTCACGGCAAACACTTCTTGCCGTTCTTTCTTGTCGCCAATCAAATTCTGCAAGCCTAGTGTTGCGTACTTCATCACCAACGCTTCGTGGAAGAACTCGGACGGATGATTCTTGATACTGTCCTGGAGATAGCCGTGGGACACGCGAGAGCACGTTTCGAGAACGTCCTTCCATTTCAGCGTCTCGCCGCTGTCGTCATTCCCCGCCGCCAAATGCATCGCCACGCTGGTGAGCGCTGCGTTCGTCTGGGCCACTAGCTTGTACCCGTTCCAGTTTTGCGTAACGTCGGGCAGCTCCTTCTCGGCCGGCCACTTCATCAGTTCGCACGCGGCCGTGAAATCCTTCTCCTCGAACTCTGCCAACGCCTTCGCGTGGTCGGCACTCACGGTGTTGAGCAAGTACTTCTGCGGCGCTCCGCCGTTCTGGTTCGACCACATTTCTGTCTCCTTCACCTGCAACGAGTTGCGTGTTTTTTTATTATTTATTAGTACAGCCATTAGTCTCAGGTAGATAACAGCTCTGCTCAAGGGCAACTAAAAGCATTAAACCGTGCTCAGGTAACGTTGATAAATATAAATTTTACTTCAAATTTGTCTGGCTGTTTAAGGACTTTAACCCCAGTTCTTCGAATTTTACACCAGGCTGGCTCAGATGGTAGAGCATCGGACGCAAAATTGGAAGGACGGAGGTTTAGTCCCCGAACAGCTGGACATTTTTGAAGGGAAGTTAATATCGATTGTTGTGTCATGACGTTCTAGAAAATACTGGGCTGGTGTAATACTTTGTAGAGACTCGGTTTGAATGAAACTAGGGGATGGTTGAGACCACAAGTCAGTCTGATACCAGCTGTGATGAAGTGATATTGCTGTTACACAAGAACAAAGCCAGTAGAAACAATTTTTGAAGTTATGCTTGGGGATTTCGTGGAGAGGCATTTGTTTTATAGAGTGGGCAAGTTAACGCAGAGGAAGCTTTAAATTATTGATGCTTAACATGAAATTATGATTTGTAAGACATATTTTAAATGTTTGGCCTGGTTTACAAATTGGCAGAATGATAATAAACACTGTAAATAAATGAAATAATTCGTAAATAAATCAAAGGTAATTTGATTCTGTGCTCTGTGATTTGTGTCATTTTTGATTTGAGGCTAATTTATATGCATTTACGTGTGGGAGCGTGACTATAATACACTCAAGATAATTTGTCAGGCTAGTCGTTTAAGTTTTTTTCTCGACGTGAGTAAAAAAATATCCCGTCGCCCAATGCCACGTGAGCCGTCACCCACCTTCCACTTGTAGAGTTCCGACCAGCTCAGCAGGGTTCGGTAGCATTCGGCAAGCTGGTCGGAGAGGAAGCCGACGATTTGCGGGTCGACGTCGCTTTTCGACGGCTTGGCGTCGTTGTCGTTGTGCTCGGGCGAGGCGCGAGGAGACGACTGCTCGAGGATCTTGCGGTAGTCTTCGACGGCCAGCTCGTACTTGCCCGCGGCTTGGTGGGCGGCGGCTTTCAGCCACGCAAACTTTCGGCCCGACACTTCTCTGGACCACACGTACAGGCCTGGAACGCGCGGCATTACATCGTTAGTTCCGAATGAGGTTGGGCAAACAAACCTAATGCTGGGAACATACTACATACCTAACTACTACCAAGTGTAGGAACCATACAAAAGGTGAAGTTGACCAGTAGTTAGTGAGGTTAAGTTCGCCATTTTTTTAAACAATTTTGGCGTTGCAAAATATTGTCAAAATATGCAAAATGTTAACACTTTGATGCATGAATAATTAAGGGCAAGTGGTAAAAAGAAGAACAATTTTTAATTCAAGCAAGATCAACATCGTTTTCAAGACAATGATCAAAACCAAACCTGTCTTATGGTACTTAAGATACAATAAGGTAGTATCAAATCAAACCTAGACGAAGAAAACGTAGAAACGGGGGCTCTATCGACTTTAAACTTTGAAAACTGCAACTTGACGATGGAAGCCTAGTTATTGAAGATATGCTAGCAATTAGGGGTATGTCAGGTTGGATAGTTTATGTACCCATTATTAGGTATATGTGGGCACACCAAGGGCTATTGAAATATGAAACGGTACCATTAGGCACAAGTGAATCGTTCCTAGACGTACCTAAAATGGCGGCTGTTTCTCTGAGCTTGCAAAGCGCCCATGCGACGTACATGACAGCCAGCTGGAAGTCCGTCCCGTGCGTCGTCCCGTTGTCGACGAACCCCTGCAGCAGATAGTGTCCGTGTCTCACGGCAACCGTCGCCTGGCCGGATCTGACCGCCACCGCCACCACCGCCATCCGTATCCTCGTGAGCCACTCGGCGCACGTGCTCTTGTTCGTGTGGAAGAACGTGCGGATCGGTTTCGGCGGCTGCAGCATTATCGTCGCGCAGCCTTCGCCCGCGTTGTACATCGCCTTCTCGAGGTGCTCGACAAAGTCCAGCAGGTGCCTGACCCGGTGCGGTTCGTGGCTTTTCGAGTCGGCCGCCCGCGTCTCGGATTTCTTCCCCTCCTGGCCGATCTCACGCGCCAGCTGCTTGACGGCGCCCTCGATGCTCGTGAACGTGTCCTGCGGTTTGCCCAACGGCGTGCGCAGCTTGAGCATGATGCAGAGCTGCGCCGCCTCCCAAGTCGCCCACAGTAGAAGCACCGACGTCGACGCCAGCGCGAGGCTGCCGAAGAGCGCGGCGTTCTTGCGGTCGGGAACTCCGGATGCTTGGAGCGGCCAGCAGCTGCAGAAGACTTGGCGCAGCCAGTCGCAGTTGCCGTTAGCGCCTTGTAGGAGGTAGCCCATGAAACGGCGAAAGTGCTGGGCTTGGATGGCGCCGTATGGTTCCCGAGCGATGTGGTATCGCGAAACAGAGCCGAGCGATTGGAAAGAAATCGTCCCGTGGTCTCTCTTGAGGATCGCGTACGATTCGAGGGTGTTGCAGACGGAAGATACGGTGACGTCCCACGGCACCATGGCGAGGATGCGGCTCATCTGGTTCTTGATGGCGACGCTAGACGAGTGGAAGTGGAGGAGGCAGACGCCGACGATGGATTTGAGGCGTTTGTGGCTCCAGTCGAGGCCTTTCGTGGATAGAAGTTGTTCGATGTTTTCGCCGACCCGCGACACGACAGCCTTGGACGTGCCGTGGCCAGCGGACAATACTGCGTCGACCAGGTCTTCGACTTCTTTGACTTTGTAAAGGCTCGCGAAGAACGGCTCGGCGTGCAGGAAAATCTCGCGGCTCCAAGTCAAGACGAGGACGCGAACTTCCTCGCAAGTTTCCGACAAAATCAGCCGGGCTAGAAGGTCGATTATCGTCAGTAAGTGGCCGCTAGTTGGCGACAGCGACTTTGCCTCGGGTCCTAGGTTGGACGGAAGCCCGAACATGTTGCAGACGTTGGCTCTGTCCCGGTTTGTGGTGACAAACTGACTGCTCGAGACAAAGTTGTTGGACTTTGTACAGTGGCTGTGAAGAAGGTAAAGCAGTCCGTACTGCAATTCCGAGCCGAGGCGATTGTCGTACGGCTTCAAGTCTTTGGCCAGTAGTTCCAAGATGCTTGGGTTCAGCGCCCACATTCCGATGATGGAGTTGGTGGCGTTTGCAAGATCGGTCAACGTCCGTAAATAAAACATAGCAGTCATTTCGGCCTCGTCGTACTCGTAGTTGACGTCTTGGTATGGGTTCAAGGCACAAAGTTCCCTTATCGATGGCACTATTTTCCTGTAGGCTCGATCTAGATCGCCCAGCACATGGCGATAGACTTCCTGCAGGAGCTGAATGTTCTTCAAATTCAGCAAGCTGAGGTAAATCAACAGGATTTCATTCTGAATTCGAATCGCCGCGGAAAAGCGGAGTAGGAGGATCGGGGAGGCCGGGGCCAGTAGAGACTGGACAACCTCCATCGGAAGATTTCCGCTCACTTCGCGAATGGTCTTCACGACGACCTGCAGCATCGAAATTATAGTGGCATCGCCGATTGAAGAACTAGAGGCTAGCTCGAGTTCAATGTCCACCAACTTGTAAAGCAGTTGGTTGGCAGGCGACACTTTGGAAGCAAGGTGGGTTAGGAGGATCATGGAGCATTCGTTAGCCGTCACAATCAGGTCTTCGTCCATCGCCAGTTCCAGAGTTTTCGTTACGGTTCGTAGCATCTTCACGAAAGAGTCCGTGAGAAAAGTCCAGGAAACTAGAGGCGAGACATTTGGACTGAGATGCTGACCCATGCTTTTGGCAACGGTGTTGAAGACCTTGATTAGAGCTGAAATCTTGACGACGAAAGATTCTGGAACAGGTGAACCTTCTGTGGGGGTCGATTTTCCTGAGTTTGCTTGCGTGAAATCGTCGCCATAGGCCTCCATATCTTCCAAAAACTGTGCTAGCAAGTTGACCGTGAATTGTATGTCTCCGATCCAGAAACGGTTCAGCTTTTGCAGGCTTCGTGAAGCGTAGTACAGAACCTTTGGAGATTGAGAGCCGTCGATGTGCCATCCGACAAGAATGTCGACTGCATCCTACATGAAACGGAAAGCTTATTTGAAACAAATCCAAACGATTAAAAAATATATAAAATCTATGTCTGTTGACTAGTTTGTTGGTCTCACTCTGAAATGTTTGGTGAACGAATTTTGGTAGCTTTCTGTGACCAGTGCTATCACATCGACAGTGCCCATGACAAGCTCAGCGTAATCTGTATTTTCCAGAGTTGTCTGCAGCTGAGCAGTAAGCGCCTGAAATGTAAAAAATATAATTTACTTTTGTATTACACATACTGAATGATGATAGGATGGTTGCACAAGTTGTGAAATCAGGATACATACATTGCTTTCCTTGAGATTGGGGGACTCTTTATCTAATCTTACTGTTTCCAACAGAGCCTGCAGCAACAATAGTCTGATTTCATTTCTTTCAGATTCGTACTGTGTAAAAATCCAATCCATGTATCTCTTGAAGTCGTCTTGCTCGATCAAAACATATCCGACAAGGCCCAGGCATTTAGATGCTTGCGCTTTAGCTTCAGAGCCAGGGCCTCTGTGAAACGTTCCCAATATGGTGCTTGAAATGTCATCAAAAGCACGTCGGATATATCTGGCATTGTCGGAGACAGATAAGGAGTCCTGGGAGGAAAAAATAATTAACACCAAATAAGTGTCAATGACTATTGATGCATTGGAATGGCATCGCTATGACATTAATTGCCGACTATATATTATAAAGTTATGTTTGCCAATCGCCTGTCCAACACTTTTTCCACTTTCAGACCCCAGCCTAGTGATAAATTACAGAAAAATAGAAAATTTTCTACAAAAGGACCATAAAGTGTTGGACAGGCAAACGTAGCTTTTGTACGGCTGAAAGTATTAAGTACACATCACAGGACACATTACCTGTAACTGTGTGCATAGTAACAGAAACTTTTCAATTTCTTCCTCTTTGCTCAATCGACGCAGCAACTTTGATATGCGGGAGTCTTCTGGTACATTGTATATATTGTGATCTGTACATGAAAGAGAAAAGTTAGAGTAGGTTCCTACTCATGTTATTGGCAGCTGTTACTTAGTACAAATAGAATCATCTAGAGCTTATCAACCCCAACCACTTGTTGGATACTGGAAAAATTAACTAAAAGATGACTTTAAATTGAACAATAAAATGGTTCCAATTACCTAATCTCAGTTTTCTCGCATCCACATCAGCATAATACGTGAACTTTGAGGACACGGACAGAGAAACATCAGAGGTGCTTCCTTTCAGCGATTCTTGAAATTTACTACGAGGTGTGGAGTTTGAATCATTCTCTCTCTCCACTCTTCTTGAAAACCCTCCTCCACGGCCTCGGAAGCCGTGCGCCCCACCTCTCCTATCTGCTGAGTTTCCTTGCGGCATTTGAAAGTCATCTCTCGAGCGGTGTCTTGATTTGGGCCTCGTGTCTGCTCGCTCTCTTGACAAATACACTTTCGACGGCAATGCGTTATTCCGAAAGTCTGAGAAATAATCGTCACTGCTATCACGGTCGCCGTCACCTCCTTTATCATAAACTGAAATCTTCTGGTTGCCTCCGATATCGTTTTCGGCGTCAGATAAATCTTTCGAGCTTTTAGAAGCTTTCCGCTTACTACCTGGGCTATTGGTTAGCATTACCCACACGTTAACATTAAGGAAGAAATTGTTTCCTTATCATTAATTCGTGACATAGGCACTCTAACTGTAGGCTACGTTGATTATAAATTGTAATATAGGGCTTTAAATACACAAGACTCTTCTTCTCAAGGAATAAGCGCTGATACCAAGGTGATTATTCTAGCTCTACCTGGAACTACAAGTGCCTGGATTCCGTAACCGCTCACATGTGTAGCGTAACTTTAACGGAGTATCGTGGGTTTATTTTCGAATCACATCTTCGTAAAAATACCTGGATGTACAGTGCAACAGTCTTTAGACGCACGCCATTCGCAAAGCACGCAAAAAGGTCGCCATCTTTGATTTAGCACTCGACAAGCAATGCTACCAAAACTCGTAAACTAAAAATAGCAGAGTCAAAAATTAACCAGCAGGCATGCAACCTCGCGCATGTAAACATGGCCGCTTCCTGTTTTCTCTCGAAAGTGATTTATTATTGAATGTGAAAGTTCCTAATCATTTTCGGTGTATGTGATTAGAACTTGAATTTATTATTAGTAACTAAAGTGAATTATGAAGCTTATTTCAAAGGCCCAATTGTGATAGTGAAACCAAATGTGGACAGCACAAGAAGATACTACTAAAAAAGCAGAGAGCTGTCAAAGTTAGGGGATAGGGCAAATTTAGTGAATTTAACTGAAGAAGTATGATTTTAGCAAACGTTGGGCAACCAGTTCCTAACAATGAAGAAAGCATTATTGCAAACAGGTTGCCATACAACTGCAGGCAGCGTAAACCTAGTGTCGACAATGACAGCGAATCTAGTGGGGCTACTACTGACCCAGACGGCCCAAGGCAAGACGAATTCAGATACACTGCCGCTCATCATCCTCACGAGGTACATTTTCTCCTGATACTGTATCTTGCAATTGTAAATAATTAAGGACTTTATTAATTTTTTAAGACTCATGTCTCCTGACTTATTTCAGCACTATAGTTTAAAAAAAAACTGTAATAACTGGGTTAAACTGCTGAAAACTTCTAACAAATAAACAGCCAACGTTCAAGCCAAGCTTCATCAGGGCAAGGTAGCTTTCAGCAAGGTTAGCGAAACATTGGCAGTTTATTTGTTAGAAGTTTTCAGCAGTTTAACCCAGTTATTAACAGTTTTTTTTAAATTAAGGGCTTTTCTCATTCATGTACTGTTTTCTTTTTTCCAGGTAATGCAAGGCTTGGATGAGCTAAGAAAGGAATCGAGTTTTTGTGACGTGACAATAGCTGTAGAGGGAGTAAAGTTCCCGGCACATAAATGCGTATTATCAGCATTCAGTCCGTATTTCAAAGCAATGTTTACGAGTAGGCTAGCTGAGTCAAGACAAGCTGTGGTCGCTGTCAACGGCATCGAGCCTGGAATGATGTCGTTGATTTTAGATTACGCTTATACCAGCTCTGTTGTGATAACAAGAACTAATGTGCAGTCATTATTAGCAGCTGCCAATTTACTACAAGTGATACCCGTTAAAGAAGCAGCAAGTTGTTTTCTCTACTGTCACATGGATTCAAGCAACTGCATTGGCATTCATTGTTTTGCCGAAACCCACGCTTGCACTGATTTGGAAGCGAAGGCCAGAAGATATGCCTTGCTGTAAGTTTTTTGTATTTGTTTATTCTATGATTGACGATTGTGCACAAACTAGCTCTTAATTTTACTTTAGCGTAGGTTTTCTCGTACTAGGTACTAAGCCTTCTCACATTCCATTCAAAATTTATTGTAAATTTCCCAAGTGTTACAATTCAACCGCGATGTGTATTCTGACACAAACAGCCTATGAAGGTTCCTAGTAGACTTTTTTCTACTTGATCAATAACCCTCACTAGCCAATGACCCATTACTCGCGCCAAAAACCAATCGCCCATTTCAACTTGAGAGCACAACCTGTCTTCTAATCAATTGGACCAGGGCTTCACCCTGTCTGTGGGTTCCTTTACCACAAAGCATCACCATCTCCTTTTCAACTGAATGCTCTATTTTTCATCACAACTTTCTACCCGCTTCAATATTTCTAATATGATATTGATCATTCACGATAAGCTGTTAGACTGTGGGTCTTGCAAGCACGTACATTACAAAAATTTGACAAATTTAAATCTCAGTGAGGCAAATTCTATTAACTCTAAATTCAGCAGAATTTATTAATTTTTGGAAACTTTTACCAACCCCAAATTCACCAAACGCTCGTCGGTCTTTCAGGAATTTCGCTGAGGTGGGCCTCGGAGAGGAGATCTTGTCACTGTCGGCCGCTAAGCTGGTGGAGTTCATCAACTGCGATGATCTCGAAGTGGAGAAAGAAGAGCTTGTATTCCAGGTGGTCATGCGCTGGCTGAACCACAACATAGACGAACGCAAGGAACACTTCCACAAGGTAACTTGCTGACTCGCACGACAAAAGGGCAACTTTCAAGCTGCCAAACACAAAAAATAAACAAAACTCTCCAAAAAAAAATAGAGTCTCATCCTGGATACCTGACAAAAGCTAAGTAAAATCGCTAATACTTGCCGGGGTTTTGGTAACTATGCTGTCTATAGATAAGGCAACGTCGGGAAAGTTCTTATGATTTCACTCTGCATTCAATACCCAATTTGTGAATCAGTGTTTTTTTGAAACCTATTGCTAAGTTTAGGAAAATGACACGAGTCCATAAAATTATATAAACAAAACTGTTAGTAGTAATGTATGCCACATTTCGACAGCCGATTTATTCCTAGCATTCAAAGAAACTGTTGATAAACTGGGTAGAACTGCTACAAACTCCACTAAAAGATTTGCCCCAGATGAAGCCTACGATACAGTTTGCGAAACATTGGGAATCCAGTAGTGGAGTATTTAGCAGTTCTACTCAGTTAAATAACAGTTGTTTGAAAACTAGTGCTAAGATTAGCAAGAAGACACGAGTCTACATAAATTGACAATCACTAGCCTCTCTCTCTATGTTTCGATGCTGCCTTGTTGTCAACTTGTCCGTTTGTCGCCAGGTACTAGAACACGTACGTCTGCCTCTCATGAGCCCATACTTCCTCCACGACTGCGTGGAAAGCTTGCCGGTGGTCCGGGCGTCTGCCGAGTGTCGCGCCGTCGTGGAAGAAGCCAAGCTCTACCACATGCTGCCCGACCGACGGTGCCAGCTGCAGTCTCCGCGAACGCGCAACCGTTCCAGTGCGTGCACCATACAGGTACATAGTGAACCGAAGTGGTAATATTACCATCCTGCCGCTAACGTTTAACCTTACGGTAGCATGTTTTGTTTAAATAAATGATGGCGCTGTATAGTTAAGGTAGTGTGTGGAAAAACGCACCCGATTTTAGGTTTATTTTAATTACTACACGCTAAACCTAACCCGTAACAGGCCGAGTCGCCAAACTTGGTTCACTTCTATAGAATGTAACAGACTAATCGGCTCCACATCTGAAACTCACCCAATCCATCAAATTCTTACCAATAGACAACTATTGATCAGCATAGTTTGCAAAATGTTTGGAAAGTTTAAGTGGATTTCTAAGCATTGAAACCCAGTTATTAAATCAGTTTTTTTGGGGCTTACGATACTTAATGCCCGAATTAATCACCGTCGAGTCGGCGACCAGCCAGGGCGCTCTTCGGGACCAAGCAACACAGCAACTTAGCTTTCTCTCGTACCTGATTGCAGGTGGTGGTTGCCGTGGGTGGGGAGGATGACAAAGTCGTGCTGCGTTCGGTCGAGTGCTACGAGCCCGTCTCTCGCAAGTGGAGGACGCTCTCCTGTCTTCCCTTCGCAGTCAGGTGAGCCAATAACCACGTACATCACGCGCCTCAAGCAAGCTTTAGTCAAGCCCGATCGAGTTCAAAGCAGCTTAAGATAACTGGTATACGTATCGGTTTTTGCTAAAATCGATTGAAAGTCAACTCAGTCCTGGAAACGAATCGGATAACTAGAATCGAATCGAGATAATGAAATATACGGTGTAAAGCGTTTTGAACCGAACAGTTTGGCATGTTGGATACACCGGTTCTCGTGATACCACCAAAGTTAAGCAACATTCCGGGAGAGAGGCTGGAGGGTTTGAAGCTGGTGCAGCAGCTTCACTCCCTTTGTCATCAACCTCTTGACAGCACGGATTAGCGGAGGAATCCCATGCTGTTCGAGTTGTACCGTCCTTCGGAAGGGATGTTAAGCGGTGGTCCCCTTGGTGCTTTTTGACATGAGTAGGCTACATGCCGACACTGGGTTTCCCCTGTAAGGGGCATCATCACCCTCATTATTACTGAATCATTTACCGACGCCAATAGACCAGTGCCACAGAGCCAGTTGTCAATACAGTGCGTCTTTAAACACCAAAGCCAATAGGCCAGTGCCACAGGGCCAGTTTTCAATACAGTGCGTCGTTAAACACCGATGCCAATAGACCAGTGCCACAGGGCCAGATGCCAATACAGTGCGTCGTTAAACACCGATGCCAATAGACCAGTGCCACAGGGCCAGTTTTCAATACAGTGCGTCGTTAAACACCACATAATCAAAAGCGTTTTGATGCTGCGCACGCGACTGCGAAACGGAATTGCCGTCGTTTTCTCAGCACTGCATCCCAGAGCCAACCTCAGTCGTCGTGGACTTGGTCGTAACGTTTTGCCGTGTTTTAGCAAGCACGGGCTGGTAGCGTCGGGAGACAGCCACCTTTACCTAGCGGGCGGGGAATTCCCCGACGGCAGCGCTTCCCGGTCCGTGTTCCGGTACAACCCGGTGCTGGACTACTGGCAAGAGATGGAGTCCATGCTGTCTCCGCGCTCAGAGCTGGGCCTCGCAATGCTCGACGGGTACGTTGGAAACACTGCGCCATTGCGTGGCCGCGCTGAATGAGCTCGCTGATTTTGCACATTTCAGCGTCATTTCACAAAAAAACAAAGCAGCTCCTTTTTTACCAGTAGTCATGTAAACAATTCTATTAGGTGACAAGGATTACAAATTTAAAGCCATTTCCACGGCTGAAGAATATTAAAATCACTTCAAAAATACCTGCCTACTCGTGGACTGGAACCCCGGACCTCTTGTTTACTTGACAGTTAATCTACATTTTCTTTTTTGAGATCTACCAGTCATAATTATTAAACTCTCTTTCAACTATCGTACCCTGCTTAGCGCAGTTGGTAGAGCAGTTGCCATGTAAGCAAGAGGTCAGGGGCTAGAGTCCTCGAGTAGGCAGGTATTTTTGAAGTGATTGTAATATTTTTCAGAATTCAATTACCTATTCAAACTTTCCCACATGTTAATCTCACGTGATTTTTTTGACTTTCAAACAAACTTGATGAAAAAACAATTAAACCGATTAGACTCAAAAAAAGTACAGATCTGAGATAGCATCAGGCCAGTGTTCACAAAAAAATGCAGCTTGATCGGACAATCCGTCTGGACTTTAGAGCGCCAATTAATCTCTCTAGAGCCGCAAGCCTTGAACATAGACACTATCGATCGCTCGTTCTAACAACAGGTGCGTTTACGCGGTCGGCGGGTGGGAGGGGTCGTTTCGACTCGACTCGGTGGAACGCTACGACCCGCAAACCAACGAGTGGCAGCTGATCGCGCCGATGAAGATGGCCGTCACGAGTCCAGCTGTCGTGGCGCACGACGGAATGCTCTACGTCACGGGTGAGTACTAAATATCTTACCGAGGAAGAAACTATGCAAGCAGTGTTGCATTGAAAGAGCTCGCTGTTGGCGTTTTATACTTTTTCTCGTTTTAGGCACGAGATATTGTTGCCGGATCGAATTTAATTTTAAATATAAGTGATCCCACAGGTTTTAAGTGATTCAAACTTAAAGCCATTTACACGGCTAATTTTATCGTGAAGTAGTTTCAATATTCTTAAAATTATTACTAGCCGTGTAATTGGCTTTAAAAGTTTATTCCTTGTCAGTTTTAATATTCTTCACGATCTCACTTGGGTACTGACTCGTCTTTAACAAACCAACAATAACAAGGAGACATTTTTCTGTTGTAGGTTTGTAGCAATTAAAACCATTCCTGTTGTTAAACTTCTCTCAGATCAGACTTTTTAAACATTTTTGATGAAAAAAACTTCCAAGCTTATTAGGCTCCAAAACGATATGAATTTAAGTTAGAAGTCAGTGTATGTACATAGTAGGGCCAGGGTTCAAAAACATCCAGCTCAATTAGATATCAATCTTCACTTCATGAAACTCCATGAAACTGAATCTACCTTTCAGCCTGCCTTATCAGCCGTCTTTTAACTGTAAACGTTGGAATTTTAAAAGACTATCGTATAGAAATTTCACTGAAGGTGTTTAGGGGTGATGTAAGGGCTGGGGGGTTGGGGTTGGGGTTGGAAACAGAGGGAGAAATAAGGGGAAGTGTTCAAAAAACCTGGTAACGAAACTGAGTAAAACTGCTAAAAAGTCTACTAACAAATTCCCAACGTTTAGCGAACTGTTCATCATCACAGGGCTTCTCAAAAGTCCCCTGCTGATTCCTACGGTGATGCGTAGGATAATGCCCAGCTGAGAAAACAGTTTTTGTTGCAAACAAGTGCTAGGATTAGGAAGTAGACATGTGTCTAAAGAAATTTAAATGTGGAAGTGTTTGTTGTGTGTTGAGGGATTTGGGAATCCACTGGTGGAATAGCTCTCAGTGGCAGTGTTCTGAGGGATTGCTGGATGAGGGAAGGGACCTGATGATATTGCCTGTGGGGCAGTTGTTGAAGGTTGGGGAGTGGGATTTGCTTGAAGGGAGTGGGAGGGTGCCTGGGCGTTGAGAGATGCAAGGCACGAGGGGCCGCGGCCATAGGCGTGCGCAGGGTCTCCCATTAGGGGGGGCCAACATGTCAACCAGGGGGGGGGGGGATGCTACTGACGGTAGTTTTTAATGCATGTGAAACTAATGTGTTCCACTCCTGTGGTAAATAC
>QKMV01000689.1:0-20077 GCA_003287335.1 Lednia tumana
CTTCGTCAACGTCATGTCAATACTTTGTAAATGTCTTGTCAATACTTCGTCAACGTCATGCCAATACTTTGTAAATGCCTTGTCAATACTTCGTCAACGTCATGTCAATACTTTGTAACTGTCTTGTCAATACTTTGTAACTGTCTTGTCAATACTTCGTCAACGTCATGTCAATACTTCGTCAACGTCATGTCAATACTTCGTCAACGTCATGTCAAAACGTCGTCAACGTCATGTCAATACTTCGTCAACGTCATGTCAATACTTTGTAAACGTCATGTCAATACTTTGTAAATGTCTTGCCAATACTTTGTAAACGTCATGTCAATATTTTGTAAATGTCTTGTCAATACTTCGTCAACGTCATGTCAATACTTCGTCAACGTCATGTCAATACTTCGTCAACGTCATGTCAATACTTCGTCAACGTAATGTCAATACTTCCTCAACGTCATGTCAATACTTCGTCAACGTCTTGTCAATACTTCGTCAACGTCATGTCAATACTTCGTCAAGGTCTTGTTAATACCTCGTCATCATTATATCAATAAGAATAAGTAATACATCTGATGTTAATAGTCAATACTTTATTAACGTCATGGCGAAACGTTATCAGCGTCCTGTCAATACTTTGTAAACGTCATATCAAAATTTCATCAACGGGGAGCCAGTACGTCATCCCCAAGTTTTAATAAAGTTCTTGCATTTCCGTGTGCTTCAACAAGAAATGAAGTACTTAATACGTTTGCATACCATTCGAGTAATACATTTCATTTTTATGCATGCCAAGCAATTCTCAACGCAACGCAACGCAACTTGTGGGGTCACAACCCCCTGCGACCAAAAATTGGTTCTTTTGAGGGGGTTTGGGTCAAATTGATATGTTTAAAATATTTTCATGACAGAAGTTGACCGCTCAGACACATTTTTGTCTGGTTCATAAAAGTGAATGCCCACGGTTCGGGCTTGCGGGGATTCAACATTTTCTGAAATTTAAGATGGACTTGATATGGCATTCGTGTCTAGCTAGTTCTTGCTTTGCGGACTACATTCATATTTTGAAAAATACACAAAAATACACAAAAAATACTAAATTCCCTGGTGAAAACGAAACGTGATCCTGCTCATTGGGTCAATACAGGAACGCATTCAATGAGAGCTAAGCCCAAATGCCAAGGTGAAACCCAAATTTTCGAGGTGAAGCCCAAATTTTTGAGACGTAGCACTTCGGGTGCAAGCGTGCTAAGAGAAAAGATAGGTTTTTAGGAAAAGCCCATCAGGTGAAACATGAGAGGGAAATTCCTAAATTTAAACATAAACCCCAAATTTCAGAGGCGAAGCCCAAACTAAAAGGCAAAGCCCAAAATGTCAAAGCCCAAAGTGCAAGGCGAAGAACAAATTTCGTGGCGGAAAATAAATAACGTGGCACTTCCGGAGTATACCTCCACCCAAAGGGCGGGTGCTTGGCTGGTAAACGTAATAATGTCAATAGTCAATACTTTATCAACATCCTATCCAAACGGCATCAGCGTCATGTCAACGTTCCATCAACATCGTGCCAATACTTAACGTTACGTCAATACTTCATTTAACTCAAAGCTGTCATCTACACTTTAAGCAACGCCATGGTTCAGCCTTCATCAACATCACAAGCAAAGTCTGCAACGAAATCGCTTCAGCAAAAATAAGAAAGCTGAGCACGCCTACCAACCCAATACAAACTACGTACATAATGTGCAGTGGCGGCCATTCCAGCCCTGTGAACAAACGCATGTTCCGTTCTTGCACTGGCCGTGTTCTGAGCATCGTTGGTCGCAGGGTAAAAGGTCACATCGATCACCAGTCCACCCTTGGTGACATTCACAACGACCCTTATCGCAGCGACCGTGTGGTCCACATTCTAAGCTGCACAGAGCTGCAAACGAAATAGAAATGAAATAAGTGTTGTTGTTATTTTAATGTATGTCTGCAAAAAACGCTGACGTTGTCTGCATGGGATCGGTATCCTAATTAAGTTCCGGCGTATGAATATAATTCATTACCTTGGGAACAATCTTGACCAGTCCAGTAGTTTTCGCAAACACACGCTCCCGAGTCAAGATCGTACGATCCATGTTCTGAACACCCTGGCAAACATTGGTAGACCTGTTGGTCCACAATGCTGCAGTTGGTGCCCTGCCACCCAGCTTTGCAGTAGCATTTACCACCAACACACGAACCGTGGTTCGAGCAAGTGGCATCAGGACAGTCAACTAGAAGTACAAATTAAACCATATAAACGAGCACTTTTACGCATTCCTAAAAAATCCGAATTTAGAGGAAATTTAATTTGGATAGGTAACAATATTAAGAACTGTCTGGTTTTTAGAGGTTCTAGAAATAATTAAGTACTAAAGAGGACATCTTCGTATTACTTATGTGTTGGCTACTAAAGCTTACCTTGGTCGCAGAATGTACCTTTCCAGCCAGGCCTACAGGCACATACTCCAGCTAAGCATTGGCCGTTTCCGGTGCAATCGGGAACTTGGCAGTCCCGTTCGGGGATGTCACATTCAGTACCTTTCCAACCTTCTTCACAATGGCACAACCCGCCACCATATTTGCCGTGATTGGAACATAGAACAGGGCAAACACCTAAGATATTGAAGCGAAATTTGAATTAATTTTTAATACTTTCCAATGAAATCAAGCGCTTCATTTTGGAATGTCCGGTTTGATGTAACAATTATCAAGAAAAGACAAAGGCTTACTTTTGGAACAGTCGATTCCTTCGTAGCCATCTATACAGTCGCATTTTCCTAGATAGCAAGATCCGTGGCTGCTACAGTCGTTAGGGCAAGCGGTTGACACCCCCTCAGCTTCTTCAATTAGAAGTGTCACTTCATGGGGGCGCAGATCATCATTGTACACCGAAAGGAACCATCGGCCAGTGTCGAGGTATTGTAGAAGTGTTACGTTCACCTTCATCAACACAGATCCAGTAATTCCAGAGCGTTTTGAGACGGTGTGTTCCTTACTCTTTTCTGCATTTCGTCCATTGTGATGCATTTGCATTTGAGCTGTATCAATTATGGTATGTGTTGGGCCATGTGGTGAACGGTTGGCTGCGGCCCTCTTGCTAAGATGCGGGAGTTTTTCACTAACATGTCTGTTTCTCAATGTACCGTCTTCGTTGCCCATGCTGCGCTTTCTTGCTTTGGCAGGTTTTATATTTTCCTTCTCGTTTTGTGCGCGAGGGTTTATCGAGTCAGTCGTGTCGGAAGTAGCACCGTCCAAAGCGGCTTCATCGTCGTCATTAGCCGTCAACAGCTCATCGTCAGAACCAAAATCATCCCGATCATGATACATGCTTGTCGAGTAAGACTCTTTAGATTTCTTCCCGTTTCTGTCAGAATATTCGCGAGTAAGATGTGAAAAGTGCGGAAGTTCAGAAGTGGTCTCAGACACATCTAAGTGGTCGTCGGGTATCTTTTCAAGATGGTTGTGATTGACAATAAAGGGAGGCGCAGGAATGACATGAATGCTGTCACCGCTGTTAAGACGATTATTTGGCCACTTCTGGGCAGTCAGCGTTGTAAAACTAACGGCTGCAGAAGCAGCAGCAAACAAGTCGTCTCGGCCAAATGCCTCCAAGTTAGTAACGGACCTTTTCAATCTGTTGTCAACACGACCCCCTTTGACAAATTCAACAAAATCGTATTGAGTAACCGAAGGGGCAACATTTCGTCGACCGTAAACCGCAAAATTTGCGCCCCACGGCAATGTGAAATTCATCCGTATAAATGCTGGCTGTTTATTCCGGAATTCAGAATTCCAAAATTGATATGGAGGGATTGTTGCAGAATGCGGCTGTCCGAATTCCCGAATTTCGACCACGGCTGGCCATAGCTGTTGAGACTGCTGTTGTAGTGTTTGGTCAGTGCTACTTCCTGCTATTTTAACCGTTTGATTAGGTCCGTTTGATAGCACTGCCGTGCTGGTTGGTAAAGATTCTGAAAACATTATTTTTTTAGGTGTCAGATTTATCCAAACGCCTGTTGGTTGTTCAAAATCAGTCCAAAATCAATACACCAACTTTGGGTGGAGAAAGTTTGCAAAGCCTAACATTTTACTTTTTTTCGTAGTGACGAGGCTAAAAAAACGTCTTACCTTCTGTTGGAGCTTGCGAAGATGTGACATCTTTAATCTCTTGGTCATCCTGCGCGACTGCTTTGGCGTCTTCCACCAAAATGCAGCTGGTACTGTCCATCCCTGGTCGCATGGAGCTTACAGCTGAAATCAAAACGTGCCGGTGAAAAGGTCGTCACACATAGAATACCTATCCAGATCTCGCTGGAAACTCGGCAGTCATTATCTGAACACTGCCGGTAAATAGGGCAAATAATCCATATTTGAAAGCGATGCTATACAATTATTTTATTGATGTAGGTACTTCGAACTATCTCTGCGGGAAAGCCAATTGAATGTTTCATTGATTGTCAATAATCAGGTATGTCCAAAATAATTATCTATACCCGATCTTGGCAAACGTATAGTCTGTACAATTCGAATTGACCGTGATACTGTACCATTGGTGAGCAAAAAATGCCAGCCGTTCTACATAGGTACGTTGAAATTGAGTGAGCATGGGTAATTCAATTAATGCAAATAAACTCGGCACCTCCACCAAAAACTTTGACACGCACGACATACTATTAAAGGGTGTTATTCGAAAGTAAATTTTAGCTAGTGGCAATACGCGAGTTTCTTGATCATTAAATCTTAAGATGTTGGCGATATGAGAAGCTAGATAACCAAAACGAAAAAGCATGCATAACCTACTGTAGTGAACAAACTGAATTATGTATTTAATGCTTAAATGTGAAAATTACTGCTAAGTTACAGGTAAGCAGCGCAGAGATGCAGTGCAGATAGTTATGTATGACCACCTATAAATTGAAATGCAATCAACATCAATTTTCTGTCGCTCTTTTCTTACCATCACCCTTCTGAATAAAATCAAGTGAATGACTGCTATTACGCACGAATCACGATGCACCACTAGATGCAAAAGATATCGGGCGAGACCCCGTGTCGGGGCCGGGCATTATTGCCGCTCGGCACTCATGCACGGCAAGTCGTAAATCGTAACCACGTCGTAACCAAGGTAAATCAACTCACCACCAAAGTAGGCCAGCATTGCTGTTAATGCTACGCAGAGAAGAATCAGAGCTATGCAACAACATTTCCAGGAGCACCTGTGTTGACATCGTTTATCGATGTGGAAGCGCGACGGGGAATAGGGCGAATAAGGGGAAGGGGCTGGACGTAGAGGGAAAACAGGCATCACAAGGGTGTTCGCAGGGGCTACAGATAGTTGGGGGGTGGTTGGCGTTGGCGACATCACTTGTCCACCCAGTCTGAAAACAAAGAATAACTCGGGTTTAATTATTATTCAAGCCTTGTAGCTATTGCAGGAAATATTACATCGGAATTGTATTTTATAGCTTGGGCGCAATATTGAAATTCGGAGAGCAAGAACACTTATGCGATTTTATTCCAAAATGAAGCGACGTTGCTTAAAATAGAATAAAATGCACAAAAATTGTGGAAACATGCTAACTTTGTTAGCAGTTAGGGCACTAAAATAAAAACTATAATGTTAACCTCAACCGGTATCCGAACCATGCATTGACGGTACGTATAAACGATAAACCGTTATTCTATCAAGGATGTTAATGTTAGTATAACAATCTGAGCTTAAAGTCAAATTAAAAAATCGTGAGTTTTTTCTTACAGGAAAATCAATTGAAATTCAAACCTATATAATCGGATTTAGTTTCAGTGTCGAAAAGGGTGCAACAAGTGCTGGCATAATGCGTCCAACTATAGCTTTCCATTATTGACACATCATTTAACCGATAGAAATAAGTGAAAAAAGAACGCTGGACGAAGGAAATGTCATAACTCAAATAAACTCTGCCCCGGGAAGGGAGACTGTCATACGTTTATATGTCCACGGACCACATGAAGGAAAGGAGACGCATTGAACCGTTCACTCCGGTTCACCGTAAACCAGTCACTCGTTTCACGTCACATCGACGAATGCACAAAATAAACACGTTATTTAATTTTCTAATGGATTTGATGTGACATTTCAATAATCTAAAAGCAAAAAAAAACTATGGATTCATTGCATGTCATGTTGATAGGTATCGTTGTATTGTATTTGTAACGTTGAATAATTAGGTAGACTATTCTGTCTGTGTTTCCATAATGTATCTTTAATTTGAACCCAATCGAAAAAGTACGCTCTCGTGCACGAACAGTAATGCACCTACTTTTTAGACCTTTCAGGTAACGGAGGTGGAGTGCCACCGTAGCTGCGGTGATGGAAATGTTCCATCGTAATCCAATATTGTTTAAGTCACTGTCGCAGAGTTAATAACGAAGATTTGCTTCAATACGAACATACACATTTCTTTTACACTGAACACGACGCACCATAGAGTTAAACTATGATTATACTTCCAAATACTTTTAAAACACACGTCAAAACAAATTTCTTCCCGTTAACAATTCATATTGCGCAATTAACGATAAACAGCACCCCAGTCACCGACTATATGACTTGTTTCTATCCTACTGCAACGATGTCCTGTGCAACTATCCTACTTTGCATCCCTTTCGCCATAAACATCCGGAGTAACTCCGGTTAGTCCGGAATCCACTATCAATGTTTAATGAGCACTATTCCTGTCATGTTGTCGGAGCCTAGCACAGGCAGAGTTCCTCTCAACGCAGCCCGTTCGCAACTGATCTCCAAAATGGGAAGAGCCGGACTGGAGAGGGAATGTTTGGGATAGAGAAGGCTGGATCTCCACTCTCTACTATACTGCATGCCAGCTAGGGATGTTTGGTTAGGGGATGGTGACGTACAAGTGCAGTCTATAGCTAGGGTAGGAGATGAAAGCGGTTATGAAACATAGGGGTTGTATACCACCACCTTTATTCGATGCTCTAATATAGTCACTAGTCAAAAACAATTGTACGCTGCAGGCTGCTGTAGTAGGTATACCTACAACGCTACATACTTAAGTATATTAAAAGCTTGAATGGATGACTCCAAATTGCTCGAATTGTTCACGCATTTGGCTTAAACATATGATTGAAACTTCTACCTGTCTAAGTATCCGTAAGTAAAAAGGAGCAGATATTTCTATTTGATGACGAAATTAAATCAAACCCCACCGATACTCAAATCAGTTGCGTTTTTTGAAATTATTGAAGCGTCGTATTAAATCACGCCACTGAAAGTAGCTAATCCCATGAACATAAAAGTTGAACTTAAGTTCTTTGAGCAATTCCTTCATCCAGAAGATGGAAGCAAGCTTCCACCAAGGAGTTTCTCCCTGCTTTCGTACATTTTCCATTACGCATATGGACGAGGAATTTAGAACTTGAAATATTTCCTTTACCCTTGCGGGTGGAATTTTGCGCAAAATAGCAAAGCTGCTGAGATGAGAGACGTGGGTTGTGGCAGTAGATAATTGCGAGCGACTCTTTAAGTGTGTGTCAACTATTTTGCTGCCACCTATGTTTGAACTTTATTGTAAAATATTAATGATATTATAATGGTTGGCTCTAGAGAAGTGTAACATATATTATGTTTTGATCATCTGTCAGGAAATGTTCACTAATGGATTATAGTCACGTCCGACCACACCACAATTACCCTCAAATTAGTTCGCAACTTCGTGTACTTGATGGGTTGTTGAAGGGGCACCAGGATGGGGGTTGTTGGGTGGTATGCAGCGCTGGTTGTGCATGGGTTTAAGGGTTTAAGGAACTAGTTTATAGAAAGGTTGTCAACAGGTAGACTTAGTGTCACCCAAGGAACTTCTTAAATGAAAAGAAAATAGGTTCAACGTGATCAAAGTAGGTTATGAAATAAAAAAGTTACATAAAACTGTCTGTGTATAGCGAAGTAATCAACAACGCTTCACGATAATAACATTGCACTCACTATACAGTGTCTCACATTTGACAAAAGGTATTGTACTCATTGTCATATATATTAAAAATCGTACACTCTGCTCGCGCACCGTCTGGCATGTTCAAAGAATCTAAATTGTGATATGACTAAGTTACTTGATTCCATAGCACGAATCTCATTTTGTCACCCCTATCCATCCCGCCTACTCACTTTTAAGTAGGGGTGCATGCCCTTTTGCTGACATTCTTCTTTTACTCAAAAAATATATATGAGATTTCTCCGATAAGCCTTTGGCTAACAAGAAATTGTGGTGCAGGCACATTTTCATGGTGAGCCGAAAATATTTATAGGTCTGACGGTCTGAGTCAAACAAATAGTTTGATACCATACACACCCCCTGAAGGGTTGTACGCTTGCTTCTATCTTTGGACCATGCTCGGCAGCGCGCCCCTATTTCCTATGCGTTCGTCCAGTCCACGGGGCAACGTTGAACGTTATGAGGCGGTGGCGGCGACGGCGGCGGCAGCGGCGGCGGTGGGGGCGTACGGCGACCCCGCATCTACAAAGCAGGGCCGGGAGCCAGCGTTGCGATGGGGAACGATTACACGTTTTGGAAGCAGAAGCACTCGTCGGCTATGTATTTTATAATAGACATATTGCTTGATGAAGTCGGGAGCATTACATGGTTCGTCGAACAGTGGCTGTATGTGATACAACTTTGTCGGGAACAGGGATGTCGGAAAGTTAAGAAACACATGCGTGCAAGTTGAACTTTGATAACTCATTCAAGAGTAAGCGAAGGCATTTTCCAAGAAGAAGACGAAAAAGAAGAATAGGAAGAAGAAGAAGAGGAAGAGAAAGAAGAAGAAGAAGAAAAAGAAGAAGAAGAAGAAGAAGAAGAAAAAGAAGAAGAAGAAGAAGAAGAAGAAAAAGGAGAAGAAGAAGAAAAAGAAGAAGAAGAATAAGAAGGAGAAAGGTTGTAAGAGTGCTATAAACGCCCTTTAGTCAATTGAAAGGGCAGTGCAAACACAAAAAAAATCACCACCATACTGCGTGTTCATTTGAACACACTCAATGCTTTAGTTCCCAATTAGTAGTCCTTTTTATTCGAGTGTGCCATGTTTTTAAATGGGTACATGGTTAGCTAGCTTTCTTGTAATATTTACTACTAATTAAAGATATGTTGCCGATTTTACCGACCGCTCCCGGCGGGTAGTTTGGCGTAAGAATATCGTGTGGGAAAGCTGGATAAATGAATTCGTTGTCGGTTCGAAGTGTTTTGTTGTTATTTGCAAGCTAGGCTAGGCTAGGCGAGGTGAGGCGACGCGACGCAAGGCGAGGCGAGGCGAGGCGAGGCGAGGCGAGGCGAGGCGAGGTGAGCGTTGCACTGGCCGTTCGGTCTAGCTTAGATCAAACACTGTACAGCACGCCCAACGCCATTAGCGCCGGAAGCTACGCGTGACACACGGCACTTCCGGAAGTAAGTGGCCACCGTTACACCATGCAGTCTGGAGGAGCTGGTGGATACAGGGAAAAGGGCTGCGTGTAAATGGGAGGGAAGGAATAGGTCTTGCCACTTTTTTAGTCAAAACTTCAGATTCGTAGAACCAATGCAAAAGGGTAGCTAATATGTAAACAGAAACATTGCTTGGTCAAGTGGAACTAAATAAAATTAATAAATACTGTATGTGGAATGCGTGAACCCAGGTTTTCCAGGTTTCGGTTCTATATCGCTCGTATGAGGGTGGTGATAATATTGACGACGCTTATTGAACAGTCTTATTGACTGGGCAGATATAAGATTTTCCTAAAGCACCGTCGAGCCATGACACTGAATAAGACTATTTGAATATATTGCCTGATGGATGACCATCTTTGACCCTGCCCCCCCTTCCGGCTCCCATCCGACACTCCTCCCCTCCCCCAACCCATGACACAAACATCACTATTCCAAAATATTGAATTTATGAACATCATCTGGTTCGAGCAGCTTTGGGTGCTTTACTGGGGGTTGTAATGATTAGAATAGAATATGAGGTATGTTACATGGATTGAATTACAAAGCTGTCAAAGTCACATCAAATAACAAACGAGACTGTCTGCGCTCATAATCAATAGTAAAACGGACGCTTCTACCTAATAACTGATGATGGTAGGTGTATGGTATCCATACGATCAAATCATCAATAACCATATTGAAAGTAACCACCGTAAAAATTAATCTACATATTATTATTGTCTGTGATGATTAAACCTTGCATCGTGTTGTAGATTTTGTTTCGATTCTGTGATCGGCTGGCACCCAGCCCCACACTACCCCTCCCACATCCTAAACCCCCCCCCCCCAGCGAAAACCGCCCCTTCTATCGACTGTGATGAATCGGGCGCACGAGGATTATTGAGGGACAGAACATGCGTCAGCATATCTGAATTTCACACCCGCAATGAATTCGAGAACAAAGGAGATTTGATGAAAACTCTCAGACAGATAGTGACATAAAGACATACGAAAAAACGCATCAAATAAAATGTAAAACGTCAACGAGAATTGCCAATGATCCGAATTCTTTCCAACGAAATATCGCTTAAAATGTAATGTGAACACTTACAAACTTGGAACGACAGTACAACGACCCCTGAAAAGAAACAGTGAGCTTGTTTTTGGCTAATTTATTGTTTTATAAAGGACTTTTCTCACGTGTGTCGTACCTACTTATATGAATTTTCCCATTCCATATTTTTATCGGTTTTCATTTGGAAATTCACGGTCCAGTGATTTGGAAGCTTTACTTGTCAGCATGTTAGTACCTCACTAGACAGTTTCAAGAGATCAATTAAACACAACAGACGCCAGAGGGCATCCAATTTGAAATAGACTTTGCGCCTGATGGGCACAGATAGACCATAGATAATGTCATGGGAAGTCTTTAAAAGTTAGCAGATGTTGGGCCAATAAAATCAATACACGACTATTTTCCAAGTTTCCTGCAACGTTTATATAGTAAGGATCCTTCTAGGTATAATACACGTCACACACTGGTGGTACTGGTGTACAGTAAAGGTCTGTAATTATAATCGTAGAGCAAAGACTAAAGAGAGCTCGGATGCGACGCCTGGTTTGGATTTGTACGATTGTTCTCAAGTTAGATTTTCCTTCGTGACGTGTCCCCTTATCATTTTGTGGATTATAATCTGTGTATAAGATGAGTGGCTGTCGCATGCAGGCAGTAGACTGCACAAAAGCTCAGCATCAGCCATGCCTAACTCTACGAGCGACTCAAAAAACATTCTACTAAATCTCGTGGAAAGCGTAGTTTGAAATATAGTTCACATGCTTGCGCTGACAATGTAAATGTGGAATAAAACGCTCCTCTCATATGTAGAGCTCTAGTCCGTTCTAGTCGTGTTAAAAATTCTATACAGTATCCGGATTTCGTCGCGTAGAAAATATGACAAAATAAAAGTTTAAAATCCTACTACCTAACATGATGCTCAAGTAAGGTTTATGGACGATGTACTTTCCCTTTGAGTATTAGCAGAAGCAGTTCCAAGCGCAGAATGCACCTACCACGCTTTTGGAACATTCGTAAACTTTATTGCGTGAGTATTCCGATTTGTTATTAATTTATATGTTTTTCCCTTGTTCCGTTCGCGCAAAATACGAAGACGCATTCGTCGGTTATTTCGTTATCAAAATGAATTTCCGCTCTGATTCTGTCGTTTTACAACTTTTTTATCAAATTATAGACCCAATTCGCGTGCCATAATTCGGTTTCCAAAGAAAACGCAAAGCAAAAACTCCTATTATGCGTTAGGAAATCAGTTAAGACGTTAATTTTTATAAACTAGAAAATAAAAAAGCAGCAATTGTGGTCGCAACAAACTGTACAGTCACAATAGCGTGTAACAAGCTCTAATTGATCTCAAAAGGAATTACCCTTAGTTAAAACATTTTTCGTCGCTTAAATGCGAGAATCTACATTTACATTGTATCATCATAACTAATATTACATCTCATATCCTTTCTGTATTCGTACTCTGGAGTTGAAATCTGAGTTCCATTTCTCTAGATTTTCCGGCCCGGTGGTTGGAAACCTCAGACAATAGTCGCCATGACAGCAATCTAGCCAATCATCTCCTATATTCCATCCACGCACAAGGAAGCAGGGTAGGTAGGTCTTCACTTCGCTCTACGATGGGCCGGGGCATGGGCCAGGGCATGGGCCAGGGCATAGGACGGGGTGGCGGTGGTGGCACGTTGCTTTCATGAGTTTCATGGCATCACACCGTGCGTGGCGGCGCACGGAGACGGACAACCAACTACGGAGTATGGACCCATCCACGACTGGCCGCCGGGGAATCTAATAGCTGTACCACTCCTTATTAGCTTTCACCCTCGCCTTGCCAAATGACTGTATACCGAACGTCTATAAACGTAAGACAACATATTCCATGCTGTATAGTTTATATTTTTCTCGGTGATTGGCAAAATGTCTGTCAACATTGTCTGTCTCAGATCCGTATGGTCACATTGTAATCGCGATTGACGTGCGATATGTGACATGCATGCAGAGACTGTTAGCTTTCGAACAATACTGTGGAGGGAAATATGCAAGCTACGTGATCAGTTTTGAATATTTTCTAGACAAAACGAGTCGCCCCGCCCTACCCGCAAGAAATAATTGCAAACGGATAGTATAATGTCTGGAGCATTCACCCAGAATGGTTTATAGTACATGGTCTTGTCATTCATAGTATTACTAAAACGTACTCATCAAAACACGACGCAGATTAAAGGACGCGTAGTGAGGCCCGATGTCAGTGTCAGCGTCGGCGTCGGCGTCAGCGACGTCACTATCCTTATCCTAAGCGCTCTATTGCTGCTGCAAAACCTACGACCTGTTGCCATAGCAAACTCCCTCCGTACCCCACACCCCAGCTCATCCAACCCAAAGGGCTATTCTCCTGCCCTGTGCACACGGCAGCGGCCCCACTTGCCCTGCCCTTCCCTTCCCCTCCCTTCTCTTCACTTCTCGCCCCCTTGATAAAGGGGTTGCTTTATTAAGCTGGCTATTTAACATAGAGAGGCTTCTTTCATGTCATCAAATACAGTCATACTTTTAAAAACATGGACCAAAAACAACAGCTATACGAGGTTATACCTTGGTTATACCTTGCCATGGCGTCAATATGAATGAAACTAGGCACCTCAATCAGACGCTGTACCTCTCGTTCAACACAGATAAAAAACCATCTAGTTACAACGTACGACTTATACGGGAAACGATCTTGAAGACGAACTGAACTTCAGAAAGCGAAAAATGTTTCACAGTGAGGCTGGAAAAGAATAATTCCTCTTATTTCCTTTCAGCTCCCATTGACAATGCTTTACTCGAAGAAGAACTTCAAAGCGAATTGGGGGGTGAAAGCCCATTCGCTTCTTTGATCGATTTTGAGATGGCAAATAGAATAGACGGCCTATCAACTACCTACACTAAAAACGCGCTTTTATTGCCCATATCCGAACTCGTTGCAGTATGAATAATGATTGCAATAATGTCCTGTATTTTTGGTAGGACTGCGAGGGAGGTGGTAAAGGTTCTGCTACATAACACAGGGAATCGATTAATTGGTGTGCGCATGCCGTGATCAGATCGATCAGCTGTTCGTAAACGAGAATACCTGCTGATAAGTTACCATGGTAACGAAAAGAAAAGCGTGCGACGCTTTTCTCTCTATATAAAACAGAAGAAACAGCGGCGCTGATCCATCTTTCTTAGGGTACCAGCAATGTGGATTCAAGCGCATTCGTCGCATTCGCGGGAATCCAGAAATTCCAGAATAGGTAGCAATGGCAGAGCGAAAACTTTTCCTATATCTTCATAACTCATCCTGAACTGAAATAAATGCTTCGCTGAATAAAACACCGACGTCTTATTGCTTCCCGTTTCCAGGTACCTTCCTATACGACCTATACGACATATAACATTACACTGGAGGGCCGCAATTGGCTTTGGGTTTTGCCTACTATATTACAAATGGCGCTGCCTATAGATCGAGCTGTAAATGGACTGATTGAGATGAATTGCCGCTGAAATTACATTGCACGGGCATGATATTTATTATTTACCCTAAAATAGCAGGCTATGTTTTGATAGGCGGAGTCTTTTTAGGCATTGTGTTCACCAATCACCATGCAAAGTACACATTCAAGATCAACATTATTGCGATGAAAATGGTTATTATTGTTCCAAAACAATATCGAGGATTATCCGTACGATTAAATTTCAACCACCAGTAGTGGCTAAGTCGAATAGTGTTTGACAACAATGTATAAAAAATGCCGTGATAATCTTCCCATTGAGATTAGTCTAATCATATTATGTACGCTAGCCAACCATCATAATGTGTCAGCTACCTAGAAATCTTCCTCAAGTTTCATGTTGAATTCTGGAATGAAACGCTGCCAATATAAATAACCGAGGCTAACCGGCGAGGTCAGAATTCGAATGCAAATATGCATGTGACGACTGATGGGGCTAGTTAGCTGCCAGCTGGAGAAATGGCAGCCACAGCGAGACAAGACGTTTGGCATACGTGAGTCGGTGCAGGACGCAAGTTCATCCTTGCGATGTGAATGTGATGAAGGATGAAGAGACACTATTAGCATACGAAATGGCCAAGTGGACTCACATACAAAACCACCAACATGAAATCAGATTGAACAGCTGTCGCTGTCCTATGTAATTACATCTTGTGGTACCGAGAGCGGAAGCCATATTAGTGAAAGCAACTCTCAAGGCATGGGACTCATGCAACAAATATGTAACCCTATTAAGTCATGTCTAATGGAACCATTAAATCTAATGTAGTATAATCTAATATTCAGGTCCATTAAGCAATAGGAGGCTGCACAAAACCATGTCAGTAACCTTACTCGCTCACGGAAAGTCCATGCGTTGGTCGTGGATGCTGGCTCGATAATGGAAAGAAAGAAGACCTTGCTACATTTCAATCCATTAGTTTAAATCATAGATTTTAGCATCTGAATCCCAATTTAAGTGATTAACAGTCTTGTCGTTTGGGGAATGGAGGCTTAGACGAAGCCAAGACCGACAAAGGAAAGCAAAGAAGCTGAGAGACGATGAGCAGGCATGTACGCGAGGGAGATCGAATAATTGGGGACATGCATCTGACTTTTATGTCTCTCTATTGTGTCCAGATTAAAATAATGAAATGTATCCTCTAATCCTTTTCTTTCTACTATGTATTTCGAGCGATCTATACCAGTTTTAAACTGGACACTATTTTGTGGCTAGAAAACGCCTAGGTATCTTTCTTTCGACCTGTTCTGTGACATTGATTAATTGTTGCTATAGACTTTTGCTAGATTTTTGATGTCAATCCAAGCTTCCTATTGGTGCGAGTATCAAGTAGGCTCGAACCTGTTCTGTGACATCACTACGCATGTTCAGTGCCTGGTCAAATTCTGCCCAAATCTACCGTTACAAATTGCCGTAACTTCCAAAAAAAATGCATAAACTAAAAATTAAGGTCCATATTTTGTGACCCAGAAACAAGTTTCCATCCGCGAATGGTATAGAGAATACAATCGGGATATTATGCATGTTTCGTATTCCATAACCTTGGTTTCCGAAGAAAAAGAAAAACTGTAGCTGTACCTACTTTCTTTCTTACTCATTCTCTTCCATTCTATTATATCTTCCACTTGATTCTTTTCGTGATTTTGGCGAAAGTTTGTATCGTCATTCGTCCGATCCTGTGTAAACTAAATTGTGGCTACGACTTGAACGAATATCACGTAAAGAAATCCGAGTACCGTACGCCATATACCTTTGGATAATAGGATTCACTACAGATAGATTATGAGCTAGACTTTTTCACGGACGTGAATTTGAGTGGAGAAGATCGCAAGTTGAAATCTTGTATACTGAAACAAAAAAATGTCCCTTCCGTCAACCTTTGGTCGAAAACCGATCGAAATCAGACAGCACTTTGCATTAGGGTTGTTTTTCTTTCGTACCGAACGTTGGCAACGTGGCACGATTAGGACTTCCGGTCCCCGATTAATGCCGTTGGTACTTGATTAGTGTGAGTTGACGAGTCAGCTAAGCTTCTCTATCATCTCCATACACCTACTTAGATGCTACTTAAATTCAAGGTAGTTACGCTAAGTTTGCATTAACTAATAGTTACCATAGCGGAGATTAGGTGTTGGCATGGGTTGGGATACTGGGCCTGGATGAGAGGGGGGTGGCTATAGCAACGCTCAGGCTAGCAACATCAGGTTGGAGCACAGACTCGTCACTCGAATAATCCCCTTCACACTGACTAAAATGTCTAAAAACATTGTCAACTTCGGCAGTCTTTATGCCTGGGATGCGGCAGAGAATGTATGGAGAATGTATGGACAGGAAAAAATGTCACGACTCGTGTGCGTTAAAATGGTACTGTGTATGCGTCACTACTTTCACAGTTTCCCTGATATCTTCTTCGAGTAAATATCGTAATAAATGACCGCATAAAGAAATAACCAATCAAAAAAGCTGTCACTTACAACTTAGTTATTCATTTCATAGAGGCTTACAAGTTACAATTAAAGAGCCCTTCCAACTTCAAAAGATCATAAATTCGAGGTACTTTCACTGGTATGTCATTTCAGAGAACACGTTTTTTTTCCCTCCAGAAATTTAATTTGCACATGGGCACAGTGGTCTGGACTTCGGAGCATAATAACTAAAAGCAGCCCCACTCTATTCACGTAAATGTAACAAAACATAATTATCTAAAAAGTGCTAGATTGATAAAAAGTTCTGAAAAAACCACAAGTTAATTACTGATAATGAACAAATTCTAGAACTTTAATTGATTATAACTAAGCCCATTACGATTGCAACGTGTTTTGTCATTTTACCCCTGAACGCCGCCCACAGAGCAAACTTTAAGTATTGAAACCTAAACTTGGCGCCTCCACCGACACTAAAAATCGTTTTTCATCGCGAAATATAACCCATGGTGAGTTGAGTTTTACATTATTATTCACGAGACAATGTTCCATTACGCAAACAAAGCAGCCCTAAAACAACATTCAAAACAATGTATTGCAAAGTAGCACATTTTGATAAACGTGAAAATGCATTTTCTTCCAAATCGCGCCATTGATGATGTTGTCTGCCAGCCTGCCACAAGCTACTTTCCTTGATACGGGTAGTCATTGGTGTAACGTTCAAAGGGTAGTAAGTATTTCAAATGTGAAGCTTTAGTGGCAATGTACAGATTGTGGAGCTATTTTGCAGGAAGGAAATGGATGTTTGGTCAGTTGAACCTTGTGGGAGCAAGGGTAGAATTTATTGGAGCATGCTGTGGTTTTCGTGTGGCTAACACTGATAGCTTTCCTGATAGAAACACCAACAAAAAGCAAAGCGTTATTGTTCCAATAGTGGAGATAATAATAAATATTGAGTGGTCCTGGTAGCATGAATGCTACGTTGAACGTACAGATTATGGAATCAAAATGCTAACATCATATCATTATTAATATTTTGTAACGAAACTTTGTGGATTTTGCGAAAAATGTATGCTTTGCTATAAATATATACATTGTAATAATTGCATTTCTTTACTTAATCGAATCGACGCATTTTCGACGTCGTATTACATTTCAGATACGTTCACATGGTAAATGGCAACATCAGTAAGTGCACAAATGTATGAAGCACACCATACAAAGCAAGATCCTGTTAATGATCTCATTCCAACTACATTCCGATGACTATAAACAGTTCGTCGTTTATCGATTACCAATTTGATCAACATAGCCGATACTGTATCAGCAAATTCATCGAATGACGTTGTAATATTATGGTGCATTGTAGTTCGCAGCTCCCTTTATTTCGAGATCGGCTAGCTTTGCTACATTAATTAACTTCCCTATGTGAGCCCACCCCCAACAACCCCCCCCCCATCCTCCCTCCCACCATATAAAGTCCCAACTCTAAAGGACATTACAATGACACCCCCTTGCACGGCACACAACTACCACCACCCAGCCCCTGTGTAATTTCACACCTAGAAACACAACTCCCCTCCCCTTCACAGGCGTACGGACACTTCGTATGCAACTGTCAGCTACATAGAAGGCTGGCTAGCGGGAGCCGGGACCGGGAGCCGGGACCGAGAGCCGGTAAGCTGGAGGAGCCGGGACCGGGACCGGGACCGGGACCGGGGAGCTGAAAGCCTGGAGACTGAAATGATGGCTCATGTGAAGGGAGATTTCGCCTGGTTCTATGTGATTCTCCGTTTTCCTAGTGGGTACCTACGCATCTATTTAGTTTGTTATGATTCGCTAGACCGGTAATATTTAAGCATGCTTTCCGAATGCCAAACTATGCTTTCCGCAATACAAAAAGCGTTCGCTGTTATTAATGTTGATACAAACGTACAACTCCTAATCTTAAGTGAAAGCAAGATTAATCCTTTTTATTAGTTTATCATTCGAATAATGATGCCGCTATCTTGTTTTTTCCACGCTGCAGCCCATTTCGGGGAGATTCAAACAATTACCCCTAACACTTTATCCAGAAACGAAGCATAAATATGCACTTGTAATATTTAAACACATGGAGTAAATGTAATGGTATCTGCGAAACAAAACACCACATTATACCATAACACTTTACAGTTAAAAAAACAGTGCCTATCTTTTCTTACAGGTATAAAAGCTGTTTCTCATGGCAATATTTTTGATACGTATCGTCAATTTTATCTAGATTGTTGAAACCATTCACAAAAAAAAAATGGGATCGATTTGTCTTTTGAAATAAGAAAGTAGACTTTCCAGTAGAGATAAACGCAGCACTTTGTTGAATCTCACCCTATCCAATCACAGTGATAAACTATCTGATATGTGTCTCCAATCTCCATTTCCCTCCCCCTCTTCACACCCATATTAATTTCACAGCTCTTCAATTTCATCAGCCTCGTACTGGGTTTATGCTTTTCAAAAATTCAAAAATACATGGGTACCTATGCCAAATCAAACGTTGCATGTAATGAATATGTCATGTATCACAAAAAAAAAACTGACGAGTCAAATTAGTGACAATTCACATGCTTTCTTTCGTAGGTAAATGAGCTTGTACACATTCTAGAATCACCATTCAAAAATAATTTGTTTGCTCGAACTTACAACGTGACCATAGAATTGAAATAAGTACAGACGCTTTTCATCGGTCTTTTCATCGGCTCGAGGGAAATTACGTGCAATGGTCACTTTTCATTTCACAATCTACAACGGGAGAAAAAGCCAATCTTTTGATCTATTTCGACCTCTGATCTACGAAATCCGATTTATATTTATTCGATAATTACTAGTCGCGGAGGAGGAAGAAGCTCGAGTTTCCTCCTTTCCCACGAGACCGTGCGGTGGGGGAGAATTTTCCCGCGAGCAGAAACGCTGAAAGAATCGCGTCTTGTTCGACTCGACTCGACTCTATTCGACTCGACTCGACTCGACTCGACTCGACTCGACTCGACTCGACTTGACTCACCTGTGGTGGCTGGACAAAGTGTTGGTCTTCGAGCTGGCAATCAGTTCGGGCTGAAGGAAGTCTTTAGCTGATCCAGATACGCCAGCCGGGGATTTCGGTGGCTTTGCAGGATAAGTGCGCGGACTTCCAGACATGAGATACTCTGAAAAAAAGATGCAAATTCTATATGAATTTATTCAACAAACTAATGGCGGCTTATATTATAACAAATTTGATCGAAAAAACTGGTGAAAAACTGGGTTTGAATGCTAAGAAATCCACTAAAAATTCCCTACCTTTCGCGAGCTATGTTTTTCAATTCTTCAGGTAGGGCGATTTACACCCTGAAGAAGTGACCTTCATAGTTCGCGGAACGTTAAGAAGTATCAGTGGATTTTTTAGCATATACAACCAGTTTATAATCCGTATTTGTAAAAACTACAGCTAAGATTGTCTAAAGATTTTTATACCAATAATTCTTCCTTCCTTCCTTCCTTCCTTCCTTCCTTCCTTCCTTCCTTCCTTCCTTCCTTCCTTCCTTCCTTCCTTCCTT
>QKMV01000690.1:7033-20068 GCA_003287335.1 Lednia tumana
GGGTGCGTTATCCTCAACCCATGTTGTGGGTGCGTTATCCTCAACCCATGCTGCAGATGTGTTATCCTCAACCCATGATGTGGATGCGTTATCCTCAACCCATGTTGTGGGTGCGTTATCCTCAGCCCATGTTGTGGGTGCGTTATCCTCAACCCATGTTGCAGATGTGTTATCCTCAACCCATGTTGTGGGTGCGTTATCCTCAACCCATGATGTGGATGCGTTATCCTCAACCCATATTGCGGGTGCGTTATCCTCAACCCATGTTGCGGGTGCGTTATCCTCAACCGATGTTGCGGAAGCTGAAGAAATATCCTGCTGATCGTCAAAACTGAATTAAGGGAACAATTTGACATGTCGGAAATACTGGTTCTCGTGAGATCGCACCGAAGCATTGGGCTGGTTAGGTGATAGGATGGGTAACTATTCATCCCAAGACCTAGTTCTGTGGGAGAGAGGTTGAAGGGTTTGAAACAGTACTGCAGCTTCACTCCCCTTGATATCAACCTACAGCATGGACTAGTGGAGGAATCCTGCCATTTGAGTTTTACTGCCCTTTGGGAGGGATGCTAAGCGGTGGTCCCATTGGTGCTTTTGGACAGGAGCCGGCATGGGGCTTCCCCTCTTCCCTGTTAGATGAACCTAGCACTGAGAACTATATAATAATGATATCACCTTATCATTCGTCGACGCCATGCGACCAATGCCACAGGGCGAAGAATCGAGAGTGCGTCGTTAAACATCACACAATCAATCAATCAATTAGCTAGGTACAATTAAAAGTAGACATCATGATTTTGCATGTCAACAGCTAAGACTATAAAGCTGATAATTGTAAATCTTATTCAATGTATTGTGCTGCTTTATACAATTACCATATTTTGTAGGGGTAAATTGATTTCCAACAAAATCTCGTTCGTGGTGCTTCCCTTTCTATCCTCTATTACTTCCATTGCCTCTAATTTAATAGTAAATATAATATTGAGATGACTTGTTCCAGATGATTCCAAAATGACTGAACACTGAATGCCTACCTGTAAGTGAGGCTATGTTTGCCGGAAGCCCGCAGATCCGCAGTCACATTCCGGAAATAGCCGAAGTTTGCCGACTGCGAACTTTTTGATGACAATAATGACGTCCAATTCAAATGGGTTTTCAACTAGTAATAATTCCATCACAATATAGAATGTGAACCCGTTCTGATTTCTGTTTTACCTTGTAGATTATGATTTCAATTTCCAAGCCTTTAGAAGCAGCATAAACATTGTTTTTTTTTGTGGTGTTTAACGACGCACTGTATTGACAACTGGCCCTGAGGCACTGGTCTATTGACGTCGGTGAATGATAGGGTGATGATGAACCTAACAGGTAAGAGGGGGAATTCGCGGTGCCGGCACGTAGCCTACTCCCGTCGAATAGCACCAAGGGGACCACCGCTTAACGTCCCTTCCGAAGGACGGTACAACTCGAACAGCATGGGATTCCTACACTAATCCGTACTGTCGAGAGGTGGATTGCAAGTGGAGTGAAGCTGTCGCACTAACTTCAATCCCTCCAGCCTCTCTCCCGAACAGAAATGGACCTTGGTATGAATGGTTACCCATCCAACCTTTGGTCCACCGCAATGTTACTTAACTTCGGTGATCTCACAAGAACCGGTGTATCCAACATGCCAAACCGTTCGGTCATAATAAATGCTCATAGTCATACTCATAATATGGGTCCGTATGGACATTCTGCTCGATGTGCGTGCCAAAATTGATTATTTGGTCTTAGATGATGGATCTGAACTTAATAAATACTATCCTGCCTCCTGCCATTTTTTCCGGTCGCTATCTTGAAAATAAGGCTTTTCCTAATCCATTTATTACGTCCACACTAAATGTGAAAAAATTACGCGACATATTCAATTAGACTAAACGAACTACGCGCATTCCCAAAAAAATATTATAAGCATAACAAAAATATGGTTCTTCATGAAAAGAACAATTTTTGTCATTTTGTACACCTCAAATTGTTACAGGACCCGTGCACGTAAATGCTACAAGTGATTCATTGGCATTTCCAACCAAATAGTGGGTTTTTTTTAAAATTAATTGGTGAACTTGGTTTGAAAGTTATCAAGTATAACTTGATATTTTGAATTTGTATTTGTGAATTTGTAACTTGTATTTTGTGAACAGTTTAACCAAAGGTTTAACCTTTGATTCTATATAATCAAAGGTTTAACGGTTTAATAGCGGCCATGTAGCCTGCTAGCTTGCTTCCCTCATGGCATCCGCTCAATTGTCTCTCCAAACTTAATGTCTTGGTCGTAAAGTCGAAGCAGAGTTAGGCGACGGTAATGAAATCTGCCATACAACTTAAAGTACCAATGAGTGTTCAATCTGTGTCTCATCCACCTGTCCAGAAATTAAAGCCCTAAATCGGGCGTATTTGAAAACTCAATTCGAACCATATGAAGGCGATCGATCCCCATCTATTGGGTATTACGTTCGATAAATCGGACGAACATGATGCGACGCGTTCGACCAAGTCTTGTTCTTTCATTGCGGATTACATTCCTATGGTGACATTTTGAAGAAGTCAATTTCTAAAATAGTTAAAAATAAAAAAGCTTCCACAAAAAAGCAAAAATCCCTGGCGAGTCGAAACTTGGTCCAGCTTAACGAGTAAAATAAAGGATTTACTGCCCATCCAAATTTCAAGGAGAAGCCCACAATGACAAAGCCCACAGTGTAAGGCGATGAAAAAATTTCGCGGCGAAGCTAAAATTTTGTGGCGAAGCCGCAATAAACTTCCGCCCATCGGGCAGGCGCCAGGCTATAGTATATATGGAAATATATACTTCATGAAAAGCAGGAATCCGTTTTTTAGGAATATTTAGCGCCCCCTCAAGCTCGGCGCCCCTACGCTATAACCTCGTCAGCATGTGAGTAAATCTAGCACTGGTTGTGGCAGTCTATGCAATTTTGCAGATGTGCGTGGAAGACGGTTTTCCCTTTAGGGGTATATTATGGTGATCGTGCACCCCCCCCCCCCCCTTACTCCCCCACTATACACTTTACAATCGCGTACGGGCCGATAATCGCCCTTGGGTCCAAATTCCTATCAATCGGCATCAATCTTGTGAGAATCGGATATTGGACAGAATGTTAGGCGGTAGAAATGATTGGTCTTCTGATGTGGCGACAATATAACTTACGTTTGAGGAAAAACGCCCCAACAGTTTCGGACTGGCCAGGCCAGCTAGGGGAGCTCGGATCGGCTAGATTTTCACTAGATTTTTGTGCTTCAGGCTCGTGAGTTCCACCCGTGGAATATGACGTGCAGACAAATTGTTGTGAACCTCTGCTGGCTCTTCCGTTCAAGATAGCCCATGATGGTTAACTAGAGAGTTGGAGATGAAAAAACAAGCTAGGTCTATTCGAAACTCGGAAGCCGTTTTTTCATATTTTGCCCCATAAAGCCCAAAAGGGCCGCCGTAAATGCTCAAGTTGAGGCTTTTTAGATAACCAAACCAGAAAAGCGAAAGAAATTTTGAATACAGTGATTCCAAGCTTACATATTTTATTCTTTTGTCTACAACTTCCTTGCTTATTATTATAGAGGTATACGAAACAGACCTGATCAAGGATTCTTGCGTGGATCACCAGTTAATGCCTAGGCGCTACGTCGATTTCTGTCGAGGGGATCTTTCCTCTTAAATTGAGATCATTTCAGAGATCATGTGTTGTAGACTTTTGATAGAATACGCAACTCGTTTCTCCCGGGCCCTAGCACCGACTACAACGGGGCCGCTAGACCCAGTCAAATGCCACCACCAATGAGGCCCAAGTACTTTTGTCATGCATGAAAAATGCCACGGATTTTCCGTATCCAAGTTTTCTGTAATTTTGTCAAAAACGTCTAGATTTGCTTCATATACAATCTGGCTTTTTTTAGAGCTGCCCCGAACCCCCCCTCCCCCTCCCTTCTTCCCGTAACTCGGGAGCTGCGCCCCTCCCCCACCCACCCGTTGTCGGTGGCTCCAAAAGTATTGCTGTCGAGGCGTTGTGGAGCCAGTCCAACCTCTGGAAACAGTTGACAATTTAATGCCGAAAGAGTTTCAGGAGAATTTACTCGTCAACTAGCATAATTCATACATAAAACAAATGTTAACTCGAAGAATATGTTAATCACTTCAAAATTACCTGGTTACTCGAGGACTCGAACCCGGGACCTTTTGCTAACATGGCAGCTGGCTGTAGGGTGATATTTTTTTCTTGAAAATATAGGACACTGGATGTTTAGAACCTCAAATGTGTCCAATTAACCAAAATTACTGCGATGAATGGCAAAAGACGGCTGAGCGGCGGTCTCAGTAGTATAGGCCACCCGCAGCGCACAAGCCGCGCTCCGCGCTACGAGATCGTTCGTTTCGATGGCAAAAACGTATGTGTAGACTATGCGACTTTCACGTAAAATCTGTATACAAATTACGGAATCTGATTAAAATATAAAATTTCGTGCTTGTTACACCTGTGACTGAGTGCTAAGGTTAGGACTTCAATTTGATGTACAATGCATTTGAAGCAGCATAATTCTTGACTGCACGATACAGCGAAGGGGTTGATTGGTTTTACTTTCAAAGAATCCGAATAGTTATTAAATGTTTAACACTCATATCTTCTGACTAATTTCAGCACTAGTTTAAAAAAAACTGTTAAAAACTGGGTTAAACTGCTGAAAACTTCTAACAAGCAAACTGCCAACGTTTCGCCAACTCACTAACAACTTCCCTAACAAGTCCGGACTTGCCCAGAAGAAGCTTTGAGTAAAGTTTGTTTGTTAGAAGTTTTCAGCAGTTTAACCCACTTAATTAACAGTTTTTTTGAAAACTAGTGCTGAAATTAGACAGAAGACATAAGTCTTAAAAATGTAATAAGTTTGTCACACTTCTTAACACGCTAAAATTCTACTTTGAGTTTGGTGAAACTTTCAATGCCTATTTAATTCGTTTCAACCAATATCTTATTCTGCTTTTTTAACCGTAAATTATAATATCAGACTTTAAAATTCGCTTTTTACTGTTTTAATGTAATCGTAAAATCCCGTTGTACCCATTTCCCGTTTGAAAATATGTGTCTAGGCATGTGTCTAGGCTAAAAAAAAGTATAGGTGACATAGCGTTACTATGAAAACCTAGCTGTTTAATTATTCCCAATAGAATTCGGAGATTTAAAAAAAACGTCTCCCTGATAATAACTAATAATTCGAAATATCGTACACCAAAACTTATTGGAACCAACTAGTATACAAGGGAACAGTCTCGTTTCTAAGGGCCCCCTTACCTTTGATTATATAGGGGGGTCCCGTATCTTTAGAAGACCCAATAATAATACTTAAGCTGTTGGGATTACATAGAGACACGAAAAATGTAGATTCCAGTAGTCAATCCGAAAAAGAAACAATAAAGAGCGGGAGGAGATGATAGCCAGAAATTAAACATGCGAATTCTTGCTTTTGTACATTCTTAGAAACAAATAAGGCTAGTGGGCTGCTGCTACCTGGGTGAGCCCTAGTTGTTGTATTTTTTTGTTTTTTTGTTTTCTTAATATATATATATATGTTTGCCGTAATCTGAGCCTAGTTACGCTACTCCACGGAAGCAGCACGCACCTATCAACATTAAAGACACGGCATACACATTGCAAAAAACATAAACGTGTCCTCGACGTCTGACAAACGACATACGTTTTGTAAATACGCGCCCTGCCTTGGCGCGCGCACATTCCCATTCGGCATTTCGACATTCTCCACTCGGCGCTCTGCGCTCGGACTTCGCGATCGACTCGGCTCTCCTCCCTGGAGCTGGCCGGGAGAGCAGGGAGAACAGGGAGAACAGGGAGAACAGGGATGCTCACCATCGCATCGGACGCCCGAGCGTTAACTATGATGCGTTATTCGATGACACACTCGTGAGTCGTGAGTCGTGAGTCGTGAGTCGTGACTGGACCAGGGCCAACCATAACATCCTTCACCACTCGCAGCTCGAAGAGGTAGGTTCGATCTGAAACTGCATGATTCAACTATGCTTCGAGCCCGCGGACGGACAAAATATAGAACTGACCAGCCTTTACCTACCGTGCATGCCGATGTACCCCCTCCCCCCAAACACCCGACCACAGTGCCCTGTCCCTACCAAGATAACTGCCGAAGTGCCTATCAGATATAAGCATAGTATCTGCATTAGCGTACCCATAGCTATCACTTTTGCCGTTATATTCTGTGCCGTTCGATATGATAGTGCGAGGATGGTTGTAATGGACCACTAGCATTCCAGAGGCAATCTGCATTGTGGGATTTTGAATGCCGTAAGAAAAGCATTGATCCCACAACATTGTTTGACTCTGGAATTCCTTTTTTCTAGTCATCCGTTACTTCACATTTGGCAAGCAATTGCGCCAATTTCAGTAGACGATTAATTAGGAGAGATGACAGTGTCACGTTGTTCCTTTAAGTCCTGTCATGACTGTTCTGTAGCGTATCCTCTACAGTTTCACTGCTGTCAAATCAACTTTCAATTTACTTTGAGACATTAGAAGGGAGTTTAGCTCTCTGCTCTAGCACGGTTAGAGTTTCCACAGAATACTGTACTCCGTGAGGCCTGGACGATGGTAACGCATTAGCGGGCTTACTGTGTCCCCTGCATAATTTCTCGATGTATCGCCGTTCCACTCCAGAAAAATCGATTCCAATGATTTCCGGCACACTGCATATCGCGAAAAAGGTTCCCAGAACGCAGCACTGCGCGAAAAACATCCCCATCGCCAGGGTTTAGCATCCGGTATAGCTAAGTCCTGGTTCAATTCAGAACCTAGGTTGGATATAGTGATAGTTTGATTATTGATTGCGTGGTGTGTAACGACGCACTCGACTCTTCGCCCTGTAGAATTGGTCATATGGCGTCGGTGAATTATGGGTGATAATGGGGGTGATGATTAAACTAGATGGGAAGATGAAAACCCGGTACCGGCACGTAGCCTACTCCTGTCGCAAACCACCAAGGGTACCACCGCTTAATGTCCCTTCCGAAGGACGGTACAACTCGAACAGCAGGATTCCTCCATTAATTTGTGCTGTTGAGAGGTTGATGGCAAGGCGAGTGAAGCTGCTCTACTAGCTTCAAACCCTCCAACCTCTCTCCCGAACAGAACTGGGCCTAGGAATAAATGGTCACCCATCCAACTTCTAATCCAGCGCAATGTTGCGTAACTTCGGTGATCTTACGAGAATCGGTGTATACAATTTATGCCCAACCGTTCGGTTTTGGAGGGTTTTAACTTTGAAGCTATGAAACCAGCTCCACTCGCCTTGCCATCAACCTCACTCCTTCGGCAGCCGCGTGGCTAGAGCGTCTACCTTGTAATCAGGAGGTCCCGGACTCGATCCTGATCACCGCCTATTCCGGTTGTGGTTTTCCTTGATTTCCCATAGCAATTTCAGGCAAATGATGGGACATTTTGCCCGCCAAAATACGATCGCCCACCGGCCAACCCCTCCAGAAAGGCTGCTAGATACCTTTGAAACTGTGTGGTCTTCCCCCTATGGGTACCATCCCATTTTCCCGTAATATTTCTTGAAATTTTGTCCTCTGTCTTCTTTGAAGTACTCTATATTTACTACAGTGTAAAATAAAGCAATCTTCCTCAGCAAAACCCACAAAAATGTTTTGATACTTCTTTTACGCATTTTTAATTTTTTTGTGGTGTTTAACCACGCGCTGTATTGACAACTGACCCTATGGCACTGGTCTATTGGCGTCAGATGAGTGATAGGGTGATAATGAGGGTGATGATGAACCTAACAGGGGAGAGGGGAAACCCGGTGCCGGCACGTAACCTACTCCTGCCGAAAAGCACCCAGGGGACCACCACTTAACGTCCCTTCCGAAGGACGGTAAAATCCCGAACTGCATGGGATTCCTCCACTAATCCATGCTGTCGAGAGGTTGATGGCAAGGAGAGTGAAGCTGCTGCACTAACTTCAAAATCTCCAACCTCTCTTCCAAACAAAGCTAGGTCTTGGGATGAATGGTCACCCATCCAACCTCTGACCTAGCGCAATGTTGCTTTGCTTCGGTGATCTCACGAGCACTGGTGCATCCAGCACGCCAAACCGTACAGTTTTTGGACAGTGTTCCTGAAGAACAGCTTTATTTAATGATATCTCTCTTCTTCCTCCAATTCTTCCCCCAATTCCTCCTCAAACGCGTAGATTAGCTCCAAAAAAATAACCTTGAACCATGCTTGAACTCAAAACTCTGCGCCCATCAACAATAAATTTGTGTCCCTTTTTGGCACTATCGCCTAGCTTTTGTGTCTGAAAACCGGTACATAATCAATCCCGAATTTTCCTCCTCAATTTTGAAAATGCAAAAGGTGCCAACCCTTGCGACTTCCTGCAGCCATGAATCAATTTGTTTGTACTTGTGAGTAAAATGAGCCCTCTCGTTGCCTGCTTCCAGACAGCCTGGTGGAATGGTCCGCACTTCTGCGCTGCACGCTGGCATTCTCTGTGTTGCAGTCACCCTCCTCTCGGCTTCATCTGGCGGGACCGCCACCGGTAAGACAACGTGGAATTGCGCTGACGGCTGCTATAGTTACTAGCTACACACTACAGTCCATCCTGTGAGAGATATTTCTGCGTTTCACCCACAAAATGGCTGACTTGGCCATACCTTCCTGTGTTTATTGTCGCCAGCAACCCCAGCGGAAAAGTATGTTCTTAAGAGAATAGAGTGTACTCTAATCAACTTCTTGCGTGTCAATGGTTCGCTGCCTTCTAAGCTTCAGCTTTGTGAACTAAAGCCTTTTAAAAATATTTCCTATTCTCTGTGAACTGGGAATTACTGGACCAATTTCAATGTTGGGATTAATAAATTGGGAGAATTTGACAGTTAAATGTAAGTCTGTAGGTATACACGATGATATAAGCTACGCTCAATCTTTGTTTTCTTTAACTGTGTGGAAATTTTGCTTAGATTTTACGATTAACTGTTTTACAAATTTCTCATGTTCCAATAGCTAGAGGATTTTGTGGGCCATACTCGGACCACCGGCCGATAGTTGAATACGCCTGTGCCAGAGGCTACCTATAGATAGGAATTCTACATGGCATGGGCAGCCTAGGATGTCCCAATAAAAATTCCCTACAAACACATTGTCTTCACCTCCAAATTGGCCATCTCAACAGCTCTGGATGGTTAAAAAAAAAACTGCTAGAGCTAACATCTAAAAAGTTAGAAATATTCTCGTCACGCACATGCTGTCCAAGGAGGGTAATTTTGACACTCCTGTAACTTCCACAATAATCGCGATAAACCGAAAGGCCGGGAATCGTATTTTATTAGTGTCATCTAGACAAGATGTATCAATTTTGAGCAAAATCGAAAATTTTAGTTATTCGTTTGTTGATATGGCTCGGAATGACCGGTAGGCAACATTTTAATTGGTGCTTTTTTCTGCTTGCAGTTCCCGAAGGCATCGTGCCGGCTCGAGCACTGCCACAGTGGCCACAGTGGCCTGTACGTGGAAAGAGCACATCTGATGGACTGCCGTCTGGCCTGGCGCAAGATGCCTCTCCTACCGGCATTGCCAATATCGGCGATAGCACCGATATCAGTGGAATCGGTGACATCCAACGCGATGCCGTTCTTCAGGGGGCCGGGGAGCAAATGCAGTCGACCCCTTTACCTCGCAAACCGCATTCCTCGAAACGAGTCTACAGTTTGAAGTCGGCTCTACGTCCGTCTACCATGCGGCCTGCACGAACCAGCCCTGACGACAAGTTGGTCTCTGTATCAATATCCGCACCGATACTGCTATCCGCACCAGTACCAATATCCACACCGGTACCGGTAGCTGCACCGGTAGTTCTATCTGCACCGGTGCTGGTATCCTTGTCAGTACCAATATCCCCACCCGTACCAATATCCCCACCGGTCGCAGCGGTACTGACATCTCCACCAGTACCGATATCGGCACCTATACCGATATCTGCACCGGAACTGATATCGAGCCTGATACCAATATCTCCACCAGCACCGATATCTGGACCGGTGCCGATAACCGCGCCGGTCCAGGTATCCGTGCCGCGTTCTGTACCGGCACCCTTACCAGTGTCTGTACCGGTAAATGGACCGGGCTCTGCACCGGGCTTCGTACCGGTCCATGCAGTCACCAGCCGATCGTATCTTCTCCTTCTCGCCGGAAACGCGACAGTGGTGCGCCTACGCGAGAAAGACTTTGCGAAATACCTGAGGATGAACTTGGCCGCGCGGCTGTCACTAGAATACGACGACGTACGAGTGAACGAAGTGCTGGTGGCACCATCCCGGCTCGTTGTCAACATCAGCCTAGTTGGCCCCGTATCGGCCTTGGCGCTAGGGCTGGGCCGACGCCGGCGGGGACGGCTACTTGGGGACAGCCCAGGCCTGCATATGATGGCTGACACCAATGCCACCCTCCTAGAGCTCTCCGGCGAGGAGTACCGCATCGTTCGCATGGTGCCACTGTCTTCCGAGTACGACCGACATGAAGAGCAGCGCGATGCTCAGGCCCAAAAGCAGCAGTTGCACCAAGGCACAGAAAAAGGGGCAGAACAAGTCACTGAACAAGTCACGGAACAAGGAACGGAACAAGGGACTGAACTTGAGACGGTACAAGGGACAGAACAAGAGACGGAACAAGTCACCCAACAAGGGACGGTTAACGAATCGCCTACTGACGAGTCGTACGTGTTGTCAGCTCTACTTGGAACCATCGGTCTTCTACTTCTCCTCGGAATCACCGTCGTGTTTGGCCTGACATTTAAAGTGGCGACCAAGTGGGAGCGCTACTATCGAGCTTTGGCGCCGCCCAAGATGTTGTACGAATGTCGGCCACGGTTGAATGCCGGCCGAATGCACAGAATGCTGGAGCCGGAGCTGGAACCAGAAGCAGAGGATAATCTTCTGCCGGCGTATCTCGCTCCGCCGGCAATGATATACTCGGCTCCCTTTGCTGACCATGCCAGAAGCGGCCGGCTACACCTTCACTGGCTCCAGGTGGATGACTCGACGGAGGCGGCGGCGACGATACTAGGAGCAAAGCTTTCGTTGGATATTGTGAACAAATCTAAATATCGTCAAATGCATAGTCAAATGCACAGTCCCAGTAAACTACATATCTTCAGTTGTCGTCCAGGGACAGTTGTGGTCCCTTTGCGCTATAATCATTCCCAGCAGCCCGTCAGAGGAAGTAGTTTCCCATTGGGGTAGGCAAAATGAAACATCGCTTTGCAGTTGCTGCAGTCAATCATCAAAATTGATCCAACCAATCTACTTTGTTAATTGTTTCTTGTAAGCCGTACTGTGCTAGGATTGTTTGTAAATGATTGTGGCCAAGCGTCACTATCACCTCGACATCAAAAGAAACTTGAGAAACCTTACATTCCAATTCCCAAAAACCTTACCTGGGGTCTGGAAGCCTTGAATCTACTGATGGATTGACTTTTTTCTACCTAACAGTCATCCTATTAGTAAATTTGATCAATCTTCTGACATTGTATTTATTTACTAGGTACCACCCATAGGTATTTCTTCAGCAGACACTTATTCTATCCCCTTCACGAAAATAACCAACTGATTTGGATCCTCTTATCTGTATCAAGAACTAAGTGACAATAGCACCAGTGGATATCAGAGCCCATACAAAAATGGTATCTAGCCCAATAAGTATTTGTGTGAAACAATAATAACTATTCTTTAGATTTCCAAAACCCTTTAAATATGTGAACATAGTATTATTTTCATGTATAACAGATGGAAAAGTAGCCGGCTAGGTTAAAGAAAGACGAAAAGAATGAGAGAGAGAGATATAATGTTAAAAATGTTGTCGGATTATTATTATTGTTCTAGCTGCTAATAACAAGAGTCCAGTTAGATTGTTTGCATGCTTGTGTTTGTACCTATTGGTGGATAAAAATCCCGCAGAACATCTTATGGAGCTTATTTAGCTGTCTTAATTAAATGGCACGTATCAGATATTTTTAATATTATTCTTTCCCAACCATGACTTCGCCATACCCGAATTTATTTTCTAATTCCAACTCTAGATTGTTAACTTTTCCCCGAGTGTCATTTCATTTTTATTTGAGCTCTATATAATATTATCATGCTAACATTTTTTGCAGTTCTAAAAATATCCAAATAAAGCAAGCTTGAGCGTAGGTATTATCAAATACCTTACTAGTACGGTATTTGGTATTATGTTACCTATACTGGTCATTCTAGCCAGTTTCAACTCATACCATGAATCTCAAATAGGTATTTACTTGCTGCTGATATTTTGAAAAATAGCGTCAAAATGGGAATTGCCGCTAGAATGCGTTCTAGCCGAGCCGAGCCGAAGCTCGACGTCCGACCACTCCCGAATACCGAGATTTGGGCCGTTGCCGAGGCGACGGGCAGGCCGGCAGGCCAGGGACCCACAGATAAAAAAAATGGCGCCGTTGTAGTTGTAGAAAAGTCTTTAAGTTTGTTTTCTTTAAGCTTTAGGTGGACGGGGGCTTCCAATCTACGATCCTTACAGCATGTAAGAAATACTGACATTTATTTCTCTATCGATAAAATTTTCGCGCATGCTTCACTGCTGCTTTGGGTCCAAAACCGAGTTATCCATTCCTATGCTTGACTGATTCTGGTTATTTGTTCATTTGTCAAGCACATCAAGTCTTTAAAAACTTTGCGCGCTAAATGAGAATGATAAAGAGATTTGTAATCATTACGCTAGTCGTAAACCTTAGTTTTGGTTGAAGCTCTTAGGGCCTACGTTTTTTTAAATCATGGGAATTAATAAAAGTTGTTTTAAGTTTTCGCCAAATTCATGTAGCGACTAAATTTTACACAGAAGGTTACCTGAGGAATGTATAAAATGCACCGGGAAGAACCTAGAGACAAATATGTTCTGTCAGTGGGGATATTCTTTTAGCAAGTTTTTCATCTTGTAATTC
>QKMV01000691.1:0-19525 GCA_003287335.1 Lednia tumana
AAAAGAATAATATATATTAATGACAATGTGTAATATTTAACCATTGTTGTAAAAGAAGCTTCACTTTTATGTTTATTCGGAGGATTTATTAAGCAGGGTGGCATGGATGGTCAAGAATGGTAAATGAAAATACCAGACTTATTACTTATTAGTTTCAGATTATTTCATATTCTATTCACTTGATATTATGATGAAGTTATCATAAGCCCCACACAGTTTTGTTATCGATATTAAGATTTTTTATTATTACGGCTCGTAACCTGTGATTGTGATGATGCACTAAAATGCATTTAAACCCGGTTAGTAGATCTTAGGTCCGGTATGAAGCAGGCCATACATGATCCGATTTGCTTGTCATACCAGGCTTGAAAAGTAAGTTGCCAGCATGCTATGAAGTTGGGCATGAGCATGAAATAACATTTATGAAGTCAAAAAAATCTGTCAAAAATTGGCTTGATAAGCCTTCCAACTTGCATAACAAGCCTGGCTAGATCAAGTAAGTCGTCGAGCAAACCGGATCGTGTATGGCCTGCTTTACAATGTCTGCTTTGTGACTTACCCCTAGGAACAGTACCAGGATAACTATACTGGACTTTACCCAGACATTGTACTAACTGGCCCTTAAACCTTTTTTTAAGTTGATTGGAATGGAGAAAATTTGATATCAACTTCATATTTTGATTTAGCTATTAATTATTTTAATACTGTGTATCAAAGCGTCTAAAATCACTGTAAAATATTTTTCTGTCAATAAAAATATTTCAGCACTACATACGTTAAGGGTTTATGTATTACCACCTTAGCAATTAATAAACTATAATAATAACATAACTGAATTTAGAAAACAAATTGACATCTACATTCGATTAAGAAGTTTAAATTGCACCGCTTCAGTGAACCGTGCAGCTTCAATTTGACACCACACGTGCGCCTTTTGAACCAAGTTTCACTTTCAGTAACAAACTTGTTATCGGTGAATGGGGGTTATGGGCTGCTAGCCTGCTCCGCATTGGTGTTAGTAAAATTAGTGAGGTGCGGCCTGTTGATAATTTTAGTGCAAAGTAAACTAATGTTTATCTACCTGTGAGTGCAACGTAGGTTATGAGCTACAAATCAAAGAAAGATAAATAATAAGTTCGAACCATGGATGTGGGAGGTGGAGATACTTCTTGCAACCCAGCTCATTATGTGTCAAAAGTAAGCAGCCTGCTAGTCAAATTGATTGCAATATTTTTAATCAGTTCACGTAAACATCTAGGCTGCAGAATACCCCAACACTTTGGTATCTTTTTAAACCTCACGATCAAGCTAAAACCAAGAACAGTGTTCTTATATAACCTACAAAAGCCACTGTTACTGGGTCTGTCATTTCTGAATGGGTTCAGTTCTTTTGATTTAATAGTCAAATATTTTTCAGGAAGGTTGCAAGCCAAGTGGAGTTTACAGAGCAGGGACTGGTTGCAGTACAGCTACAGATGCAGATGATACACAATCAAATACCATCTTTAAAGAACCTACTCCAGCACAAGCTGAACCGGACTGCAGTACTTTCGACATTGTGAAGGCCACACAGGTATTAAATATAGCATGCCCCTACCCCTACCTCTGCATTGTTGTGAAGTTATTGTAACGCAATATCATACAGTTATGGGAACTTTGCAAGTTTGGCTATAAAATGATTTCAATCTTTTTTCTCAGTATGGATCATTATCAAGATGTAAGGCACTAATAGAGGCTGGACATGATGTAAACCAGCCCGACAGCGAAACCGTGACACTTCTTCATTGGGCAGCTATTAACAATCGTCCGGATGTCATTCGCTATTTTATAAGTGTTGGGGCCGTAGTAGATGCTGTTGGAGGAGATTTGGTTGCTACGCCCCTCCACTGGGCTACAAGGTGGTTACACTGGTGGTCTTTAGAATTAATGGTTTCTATTGACACTTTTTTGCAAGTTTGTAACATTGCACATCTTACTACAGTATAAATACTTCAGAAAGATATGATTTATGGCTAGTATTACAATGTCCAAACTTCTTCGAAACAATTTGATCCTCAAACAACTCGAAAACAAAAGAAGCTTATTGGTTTCCACCATAGTTATCGCTAGGTGGTTCGGAGGATAGAGTGTTTAAAGGAAGTTTGGACATTGTTATGCCGGTTTTTAGAAGAACTTCAGTATACATTTCCTCTAACATGGTTCTAATATATGATTGCATTAAATGATGTACTAAAATATTTACAGACAAGGCCACCTCAGTATTGTAACTCTGCTCATGATGCACGGAGCAGACCCATCGTTACGGGACGGGGAAGGCTGCTCATGCATTCATCTAGCTGCTCAATTTGGCCATACAGCTATAGTAGCATACTTTGTTGCTAAGGGTAAGGATAAATAATAGGCCAGTATTACAATGTCAAAATTTTTTCCACACTATTTTATCCTCCAAACAACTTGGGGGGAAAAAAAAGCTGATTTGTTGCCACCTTGGTGACCACCATTATGACCACCATTGTGAGATTGCTTGGAGGAAAACAGTTTGGAAGTTTGGTAATTGTCATACCGGCCCTTAGAGGAATATTCCTGTCGCTATAAATGCATCACACACACTAATACAAATTGCTAACAACATTTTTTTGAAATGTCAGGTGTGAACATGAATATGCAAGACCGAAGTGGAATGACACCTTTGATGTGGAGCTCTTTCAAAGTGACTAGTCTTGATCCAACTCGGTTGTTGCTGACATTTGGTGCTTGTACCACTATTCAAGACAAGATTCATGGAAATACGGCATTGCACTGGGCTATTTTATCCCAAAACCACACTGCTGTTTCAACTCTAGTCTCCCATGGCGCTAATCTTGACATTACGAACACGCAGGTATGTATTGTGTGGGGTAAATGATTGTAATAAGAGATGCACACTCTTACAGTCTTACTTTGGTTTCTACATAATACGTGAGCTATTGTTAACATTTTTTATTGTTTGTTTTATCTAGGGAAAGTCGCCATATGATCTACTAAAATCAACACCAAAAACAAATACGTGGATAGGGAAGAAAGTTCATGACAAGATACAAGAAATGTCTGGGCCTCATAGACATAGTCGTATTTACAAATTACTCGGTGATAAGGTAATGAAAACATCTTTGCACAGAGGGGCAAGAATGTTAATACAGGATTAGTTAATAATGGGGATCAGAGCTGGAGTGAGAAGGTCAATTTTTGCTTTTTTTTAGAAGAGGAAACAAATAATCTTGTGCCAAATTTGAATGAGAAAACAAACTGTGATTCCCTACGTATGTCCAAACAGTTCTTTCATTTTTTTTGCCCTTTTCCATAAATTACAAATTATATCAACTGGAATGAAATTGACTCAAATTTCCCTCCAACTGGAACATCAATTTGATCAAAATCATCAAAATAGTACACTACACTTTGTAAGGTTTAACCAACTTTTTTTTTCAGCGGCTGAAGTTTTGGTGTATGATATCAACGCCTTTTTTGGCATTTTATCTAATTGGACTTGTACTTCAATCCGATCAAATGTACCTAATCAAGATGGGAATCTTAGTATTATGCTACATATGTGTTTACTTTGCTGGACAAGTGCTTTTTGATGATCGGCTGAGGAATCTTCTTCCCATGGCTATCTACTTAGCTACTAAGGTATCTATGACTATTGCTTTAATTCCAAGGGTATAACAGCGGTGCATAATCCGCAAGCACTTTTTATCTTTGATTTCAAACGATAAGATGCACATCACAGCGCAGTAATGTCTAAAAAAATATGTCTATGAAACTTTATTTGAAAATGCTGGCACTTCATAAATGCTGGCATTTTTAGAATTGCAACATGGGTTAAGGTGGCATGACAAATGGGTGGGATCTATGCTCTGGTATATTAGTCCTAGGATTAGATTGTTTTTGACATGCACATGCAGTGAACCTCATTTTTCAGAAGGTGTCTCTTAAGCCTGAAATAAACAATTTTGTAAAGCCAGCTGTAATGTTTGTCAATGTAGAAGCCCCATTTTAGCTCAATTTGCATTAGGAATTTGTCTGGTCCTCAGAAATAAAGGTCGTGGCCCCTTCGATCAGTAATAGCTGGTTTCGGATAAGCTTTTAGTCGAATAATCTCATCTGAACCGATTAGCAAAGGGGCAGGAGCCTTGGCATTTTATCGGTCCTGGTCGCACCATTTTGGTTTCAACGGGTAATAATCTTGGTCTGGGTCTTCAAACACTACCGTTCCTCAAAGGTTTTGGATCCTCGTACTTGTCTCGGTCTGCCATTTTTAATTACAAGTTACATTAATGTTAATTTAAAATATAACATGGCCTGTAGGTAATATTGCTAAAGAATGAGCAAACATGTATCGTGAACGTTCAATTTTATGTATCAAAACGTCCTTCAAAAACTCCAATCTCCGTCTCAAGCCGCGGGAAAATGCAGGTTTACATCCCGGTCTCAAGCCAGAGGAAAATCAGGTTCCGGTCTTGGTACTTGTCTTGGTCATGGTCTCAAGTCTGAGGAAAATATAGATCCCAGTCTCTAGTTAAGGAAGATACAGGTTTCGGTTCCTGTCCCTGGCTGCCACTCAATGTTAATCTTATGGGTCTTGTCTTATGAAAAGTCTGGCTGAAATTGGACCAGTTCTTTATTTCGCTAAAACTCGCAATATAAACGTAATCAGAAGTTGGGAAGAGTAACTCACACTGGGACAACCATCACAGAGTTGTGTGATTTACTTTTAAACCACTTGAGTTAAATATTGAAGACAGGGATGCAATTTTATGCAGTCCACATAGTTAGGAATCACTGTTCCATATATTAACATAGGGAATACCTCGTGTTGCTTATCCCCTTACTGCTTGCAGTGATCCATGCTGCACTACTTAAAACAAAAAACAACCCCTTACCTATTCAAAAAACTGTTCCACAAACCGGGCTAGAATGCTAATAAGTCCACAGAAGCCCCTGAAGAAGTGGACAGTACAGTTTGTGAAACGTTTGGAATTTTTTAGTTGACACCTTAGCATTCTTGCCCAGTTAGTAAAATAGTTTTTTTGAAAACTAGTGCTAAGATTAGGAGTTAGACATGAGCCCACAGAATTTTTTAATCACTCACGTACTTGTCTTACATGCAATTGTCTAATCTTTTTTTTTGTGTAATTGCAGTTTTGGATGTATGTGACATGGTTCGTGTGGATAGCTCCCCATGTCAATCTCCTTTTAACGTACGCCTTCACTGCTTTTTCATGTTTGCTGTGGTACAACTTTTTGCGAGCATGGCGTGGTGACCCAGGTATTCTGCAAAACACAACAGAACAAAAGCATAGGGTAGGTGAATATCAATTAGCTTTGCTTGGAAGGCAGTTGGATTTTTTAAACATGAGGTTTTTTTGAAAATAAATGGACTATTTTTTGTCAAGGCAACTAGTGCTATTACATCAGCCAAACATTGCAACAGTCACTATTAAAAATAAATTTTTTTCTCAGTTCAAGTGAACTTTCTGTCTTTTCAATCAATGTGATTGTCAGTTTAAACTTTAATTTTTTCTGATATTATAATAGTACAATCGTTACGTCTGCAACTGCCTTTGAAAATGTTGTCCAGGCTACTCATTTGGAAATACGTACAAATACTTTGCAATAGTGCAATATGCTTATACTTTATTACGTTAAGCTTGGGATTTCTTCCAGTGTGTAATACAATTTGCTTTTTTAACTAGAACGCCTTGGTTCGTAGCACAGAAAGTTTACTTGCATCCAAGTCTCGTGTGACATATTGTGCAATCAGATATCACTGTAAATAGTACATGACATGTATTCAATTGCAAGTTGAAACTATCATTTTCCTCCGCAGACTATAATTGAGTTGGCAGAACGCGGTGGATTCGAGCCGCAGTGGTTTTGTAGTTCATGTTTGGTACGGCGGCCAGTCCGATCCAAACATTGTTCTGTATGTAATCGTTGTGTGGCGAAATTTGATCATCACTGTCCTTGGGTCAATAATTGCATAGGTAGGTATCCAGTTACTCATAATATAGTAATTTGGTACGCAGTTAATAAAATACAGACCGTCTACTAAAAGTATCTTCAATTGTAGGTGCCAAGAATCACCGGTTCTTCATCGGCTATCTGATCTCACTGCTTTGTATGTGTGTGTTTGTGTTGTACGGCTCCCTTTTATTCTGGAACGACAGTTGTGGCATATCTTTTGCCGATGGTTTCTGGTTAGGTAAATACCACATAACTAGAGCTAAACTATTTTAAAATTGTCGTCAAACTATTCCTAAAAGTCTTAACATTTTCATTACAGCGATTGGGGAGATTGGAGCATGTAATGCTTGGGTGACATGGATTGCTGCTAATGCTGTGATGCATTCGATCTGGGTTGCTACTCTTTTCAGCTGTCAGATGTATCAGGTAGAAAAGCCATTCCAATTAAATTGTATCGTGAAACAGCTATCTTTCAAAATTCTTGTTTTCTAAAAATACTGATTTATAAACTGAGTTTGAATGCTAAGAAATCTACTAAAACTTTCTATATCTGGGTTTTTATTTGTTCAGATAATTTGAAGAAGGCTGGGCTCGATAATATTTTGGTTTAATTGTTTCATTGGTCAGTTGTTCTGTCGTAAGGGTTATACTCCTGAAGAAGTAAATAACATACTTTACAAAATGTTGGGACATTTCTGTGGATTTCTTAGCACTTAAGTCCAGCTTATAATTATTTTTTTCAAACTAGCGCTAAGATTATGAGATAGACATTATTCTAAAGAATTTTATGGCTTGTTTTTGATCTGAGTGTGGTTTATTTTTCAGATCATGTTCCTCGGCATGACTACCAATGAGCGAATGAACCGTAGGCGCTACAAGCACTTCCACGTTGCCGGGGATAAGAAAGGAACAGCTCGCTCACCATTCCACAGAGGAATCTGCCGAAACCTGATTGACTTTGCACAATTCCAATGTTTCGGCTTGTTGAAACCCGACAAAACAGACTGGGCTACGCTTTACGATATTAAACAGTCTGTAGAGCAAGTACCTTTACTTTCCACGAAAGAAAATTATCAGTATGTCTGAAAAAAGATCAATAAGTGGATTATACACCATTCATTCTAGGATTACTATTAATTGCAGTTTGTGAATTGATAATGACTTCAAGTCCTCGCTTGAGTGGAACACAGTTTCGTTAACTGCTTACTATAGTTGAAGCAGCTAGGTTTGTTCACCAAATGTATGTGAACTGATTAGAGATAAACAATTTTACCGAAATTGTCTAGCAGATTGTGCCATCTGTGGGTAGAGTCTGTTAGGCAATGGTTTTTTAAACTTCATGACAGGTGATATAGGATGCCCAGAAATAAGCACTTGATGTGCATTTTTCCCCCACCTCTAGGAGAGTACCTACCTATGTGTACCTATTTATCTTAATTCCAGTGTTTCTCAGCACTTTTGCAAGTATTTTGTATTGTGATAGTTTGTTGGTTCCTAGCATGTGTTTTTGATTTTTGGGCCTGTCTTTTTTGTACTTTTGTGACCTTATTCTCTTTGGTTCTGACTTTTTGACAAAGCTGAATCAAATAAAAGGCAGGCTGGGAAATCAGGTTTGATAATTTAATATTAACACCAACACATTTTTTATTTTCACACGGAAATATCAATGCAAGTCGAAAGAAAAGCTAGGTGGAAAAATCGGGTTTAATCATTAATAATGTAGAGGCTTGATGGTTGTTAAATTGTGAAAAAGCTTATCTGCATCTATCGACTCTATGGATTGTCTTTAGAAGACATGGTGCACAATTAGAAATTTTACCATTGATCGGTATTTAAAGTAGTAGCTCTTTGGTATAATGCTTCCTTTACAGCTGCGCAACGCGAGGGTGAACGCGTAGCTTTGAAACCTAAAACATGTTTGAGTCTAGGCTTCCCTTGCATACACAGTCGCACAGGCTGGATTACTCGACCTCCCGACCTCGAGTGGTATTCTGACTGGCTAAAAACTCGCGTGGCCCTCGCAGAGATGCGAAGAAGCGTTGTGCTGATGTAAAGGAGGCATAAGTTATGGCTATTTGAATAGCATGCGTTCGCAAGTAATTTTTTTATAAAAAGTATTTTGTATGTGATAAATGGATTAGAATTTTTGAAACCATCTTTTCAAATTCCTTGTTATTGTAAGCTAGATCTAGTGTGTGTAGTTTAAGAAAATATCACTGTTCCTCAAAAAATAACTAAGCCATGTAAACAATAAATAAAATACTGATAATCAAAAAATAGGCTAGTCCTGGATAGTTATTTGATTTTGTTACATCTGCGAAGACTAAGGAACTTCAATGTACTGGGAGGGTCCAAGCAGCCTGGGACTTGAATTGAATTGACCTGCATGCAAGTGATGTACTCAGAATAGCGTTTCTTTGAGCAGCACTCTTACATTTTGCATGGGGTCTTTAAGTAATTAGTGAAAACTAATTAACATCAGTCCTGGGGTGAGTTAGTAGTTCTAGATGATCGAAAACCATATGAAATTAAAGGTACTGACGTACTCGAAGCTAATTAGCCAGTAAAATGCGAAATTATTTCACTAATTAGCGTCAATTAGGGTTTACATTAGTAAACGAAAAATTGCTATTTACAAATATATTTTGATGACTAACTTAACAAAATAGATACACACAAGAACCCACTTAACTATTTTGCTAAGGGCCAGTTTGACAACTTTTCTTAACTTCAGGTTAATCGCTATTCCTAGGATTAAATTGGTATCGCCATGGCAACAGCCAATCACATGCATGGAATTTATTTTGTTTCTGATGATTGCCTCTTAACTCGAGGTTAAGAAAAGTTGTAAAACTGACTCCAAGTTTGCTTAGTTCTATCTCTGTTTTTATTGGTTGATTAGGGTTGGTGATATAGTCAATGTGTGTGTGGATGTTTCATATTTATACGCACCCTGACGTGTGGGGTATCAAAAGATAGCGTTTTTAGGTCTCGGTTTTGAAAACCAACTTTTTTCCGGTTTTCAGGTTTGGTTTCAGTCCCTGCTTTTAAAAATGCTGTTGGCTGAGCTTCTTAGGTCTGACCATACTCAACTCAGTTAGGTAGTTTGCCATCATAGCCATGACAGCTTAAAATGGGGGAAATCTGGTTGAATTTCACCGTCCTCGATTTTGAGCTCGAATACTAAAAATTGTATTAAAGTCACCCCAAAACTTTACGAAAGCCTGAAACAACCCTAAATGTCTGACACTTAATTGGGACGATTATTTGGTGTTTCTAGGGATACCAACAGCTGGTGTCGTAGCTATGGCTTCTCGTCCGGTTTCGGGGACACAGCCTCCGAAAAAAGTTAAAATCAAGGTCATTGTGAGTAACTCTATGCATTTCCCTTAGAATTACAGTCAACGGGGAGAAAAGAGTAAAATCTTCTTTGTAGGAACATTTTTAGTCAACGACCACAGTTTGGAGATCGGGAGTAAGGGATTCTACACTGTAACGGACCATACGTGTATCTTTTTTCTTTTTTACATATTTAGTTTTAATAAAAAAAGCAATATTTGAACCCATCAACCCACAATTTGTGAGTAGCTAGATGACGATGCAACTACCGCCGTAGCGCCGTAGCAAATACCTTACCAAGTAAGGTATTTGGCCGTAGCCTCAGGCTATTTGCTGCCATCTCGTCCACGTTCAGCCCCAGTGGCTGATGAAGCATTACGTCCTTCGATTCGCAATTGTTATTTGCTTTCAAACTCAATTTTCACCTTTTCCGACATTATCATCGGTTGATTGAATATATTATACGGCAAATTGATTAAATTAATTGATTGTTTGTTATATAGAGTGAAGAAAAAATTAATTATATAATGCTTTTTGTTAGAAAAATAACACAATTTCAAAATGAAAATGAATGCATGAATGAATGTTTACCAATTGAGACTTTGTATTTTTTAATTAAGAGACAATTCCTGAGCCTGCGCTTCGTCTTTTAACAGCAGGAGCTGAAGTTCGTAAATTGTCAATATTAACCATGGGCTTCTGTTAAATTATATAGTTTAAAGTAAGTTTTTTGAATAGTTATTTCAATTATAGAATGTAATGTATTATAAGTTTTCTATGGTATAAGTGAACTATTACAGTTCCCATACACGTGTTACCATTCTATTATCTGCTTACGTTTGCAGCTACTTAAATTTCGCGCCAACACGGTTTGTAGTGAAGGTGACAAACAGCTGACCCATACAGATAATTTCATCGTCTAATAAAAGGTATTTGTATTGTGTCTGTCGTACCTACTTATAAATTTATTTTATAAATATTACATGCAAGAGAATTATTTGTTTTTTAGAACCACCACGAAACCTTATAAAAAGACCTCACAAATTTTGACGTGCATTCTAACCTTATTCTTGTCTAGTTCATGCTGATACAATAGGGTTAATGCACGTTAGAAATAAAGTGTTTGCAAGATCTATTATATTTTAGATTAACCAGCATTTAAAAACAATTTAAATACATTCCCCAGTGTCTTTACGTAGACGTGTAATCATTTGCTTCATGTGATTAAGTTTACTACTGCTTTTTAGTATCAGCTACCGTAGTTCCTTCTCAAAAGTACAGTGAATCTTGCACATTTGGAGCTTTGTTTAGGGAGTTTGAAAAGGATCTGAATACACCTGTTGAATAAAGTTTCTAAAAATTAAAACTGTTCTCTGAAATAGCTCAAGGCTATATCTTAAATTTGCAGTTTGTTACAGTGGAATGATTTGTTTGTAACTACGTGATTGTTTCAGACAATGTCCGGCTATCCCCAAGACAGTGGTAGCTACTCTGCTGATGGCCAATTTGGATGGTCAGATCAGTCTCAGCAAGGAAGCTACAACTTTGACATGTCTGGGTCTCAGTTTGGTCAGCAGCAGTAAGTTTGGAGCACAGTTTAAATACCGGTTTACTATGTTTCACTTGTCAGGTTTGAGGATCTAAACAAGGGCTTGTGGCAAAAATTTTAATTAATAAATTATCGATCTTATAACTGAATAGAGCCTTTTAATACAAGTGGCTTAGTGGATTGCTTTTACTAGTTTTATAGCGGGCATTAAATATCAAAAGTGATTGTTCAATACTTAACTAATGAGTTTATTTTTCAGAGACTTTCAAACGTTTGAAAACGCTCCGCAACAAGAAGGCAACTATTCACCGGCCTATGCTGGAAACACTTATCTTAACCCTGTGGGGAGCCAAGCAAACTATCAAGGAGAAATATTTACTCCGCTGGGGCCAACGCCGGCTAGTGACTCAAATAACTTCGAAGATGAACCACCACTGATGGAAGGTACCTAGGAGCTCCGAAAAACAAGCTATATTATTTAAAATCTGTTTCACAATAATTGATCAATTTATTTTGAAACTATTCAGTATGTCCGCTTTACGTTTCCAGAATACCAACTGTGTTTTTAATTTGAATCACATTGCATTATTGGTATTTTATTGCAGTATACGGACCGATTAAAAAATATACGATTGGATTTTTTGCAATAAAATTTTTGCCTTTCACAGAATGCCTTTCACAGTATTTTGGCCTGTGACTGACTGACTGATAGACTTAGGGTCAATTTGCTTAGAAACGCAACATACTCGCCAGTGCCCCCCCCCCCACACCCCTCCACACCCCTCCACAGAAAAAATTGAGCAACCACAACGTTCAAAATAAATGGCTGAAATGATGTAAAACATTTTTATCTGGACGAAACCAAAATCTATCAATTCCAAATCTACACACAATGGCTGGAGTAGGAGAGATATTTTTTAAATTTTAAATTGTATCTTTTTATAGTTGAGATATTTTCTACTGATATTGTGGCCAGGGGGCAGGGACCTTAACGTTTATTCGGTCCCGGTCTCAATCCTAGTACCATGTGACAACCCTTTCATCAGGGACTGAAACTTCAAACTTCCAACAATTTTTCAAACATAAATCCATTATTTGAAAACTAGCCTAGTGCCCTACCAATGGGCAGAATTATATTTCGGCTTTGCCACCAAATTTTGGCTTCGCCACAAAATTTTCTCTACACCTTTCACTTTGGGCTTCTGTCATTCTGGGCTTTGTTTTATTTTGGGCTCTGGCTCTTAAATTTGGGGTTCATGTTTCAATTTGGGATTTTCCCTCTCAATGGTTCCACCTGATGGGCTTTGTCTAAAGGAGCAGAAATGTCATTTTTTGTTGAATTAACAGTAATTTTCCCCCGATGGCCCAGACCATGCTTCACCGTATGAGCTTCGCCTCAAAAATTTGGGCTTTGCCTTGGCATTTGGGCTAAGCTCTGGTGTGGGCGTAGCTTTCATTAACAGTGTTTTTTTATTTACCCAATGGGCCGGACCACGTTTTGGTTTGGCACAAAGTTGATTTTGTATGTTTTGATTTTTTTCCAACCATGACTTTTTCAATTTAAACCATTGGAATGTAATTCACAATGAAAGAATTAGTTAAAAGCAAATACCACGTTAAAACCAAAATTTCAGAAAAATTTGGATTCCTCTGCCCGTGCTCCAAAGCGCGGGCATTCTTCCATTTCTGGAAAGGTGTCTGAAGGTGTTTGTCACGAATTTAGGTGAAAAATCTCAATTGATACAAAAACCCCTCAAAAAAGCTTATTTTTGGTCGTACGGGGTCGAAACCCCGACGTTGCAAAAGTTTGGAAATTTTTCGACAAGGGAAAAAGTTCCAAAAATCTACCTCAAGATGCAGAAATTAATAGGCAAGGTATCCAAATTTGAAATTTTTACTGTCTTTTGGTTTTTTCCGCGTTTTATGGCCGGAAAACCATAGAAAATTACAAGTGTTTACTTTCTCTTAACATATTAGATTATTAGATTACATCCCTAGATTAATAGGGACTGACGCTATTGGATTTTTCTGTTTCAGTTTTGTTCATACCAAGTTCTTTTTTTCCTGTTTTTTTGGTTTCATTAAATAGTTGAAACTGGCAGAAAGTGATGCCTATTAGTGTGCTTTTAAATTTGACCAGTTTTGAACATTTGATTTGTTTCATATTGGGAGAGCAAGAGACTTTTCTGGCTTTTTCACTGCTAACTGTATTATTTATTTTAGTTAAATATTTACGTTTTTAATTTGAATGCACTTTATTTTAAAATAAAAAGCTGTACTCAAAGTTAATTGAAAGATCGAACCCGTACATAACCGTGTCTCGTTCAAAAATTTCAAGTTTTCGGCTTGCCTGGAGAATTGCACTGCTGGTTATGGATCTTATTTTGTTTTAATTTTCAGTCTACGTTGTTATGAATTGGTTAAAAGGTGCCATTTTTACACTTAGAGGAAACCTGAAGTGAAATTTTAAAGCACACAATTCTGGGGCAATGCTTAATTTCCAAATTTCCTACGCGCCAGTTGTACAACTTTTCGTAACCTTCAGTTAAGAGGTAAATACTCAGTATAAAAATGTTACATGATTGGCTGTTGCCCTGGCGAGCGCTCAACTCAGAGTTGAGAAATGTTGTAGAACTAGGCCTTAATATGGCATTAATGGAATACATCTTATGATTCAATCGCCAAAGAATGTATGCGGGAAACTTACAACCAAAAAGTACTGGTTTGCAAAGTGTACAGAGAGTCTATTTGAGTGTACAAATTTAATCATTAATAAGCCAGGATAAAAATACAAATTCTTGAAATCAGGGCCAGGAACCGGGACCAAGACCAAGACTCAGAACCCCAAAAAATCCTTAATTTTTTACAACTGGGATCGAGACCTGTATCTTTGCTAGCTTGAGACCGGAACTGGTACCTATGTTTTCCTCAGACTTGAGACCGGAACTTGTATTTTCCCGTAGCTTGAGACGAGGACAGGATCCAGTTTTGTTAAAGGATGCTTGTAAATAAATAAAATTGAACGCACAAAATGCATGCTTGCTCTTTCGTTAGCCATAGTACCTAGTGGCCATGTCATATTTTAACATTAAAATCATATTATTGTAATTAGTAAACATAAATGCTAGACCTAGACTAGGACCGGAACGGGAAATCTCTGAAAACCCGTAGTTTTTGAAGACCAGGACCAAGACCAGGACTAAAATGAAACTAAAACTAAAAACTTCCAACTAAATTGTTGGGACCGGGACCAAGATCAGGAGCGATAAAACGTTACGGTTCCTGTCCCTAATTAGAATGACATAGTATTAAAAGTTCTTGATTGAAATTAAATTTCTTGAATTCTTAGTTCTGAGTTTTATATTATCTCTCCAGCACCTATAATGTACTTAGATAGGTAGTATATAAAAATAAATCCAAACATAGCATTTTAAGTGGTGTTCAGACCTTAAAACCAAAATCAGCAAAAAGGAACTGAAAAAACATCTTGTGAATTTCTTCTTGCTTGTTTATTCTTGTTTTCAAGTCTATAACAGTTTTCTGAAGATGCTACCAAAATGCCAAGTAGCAAGGCCCAAAGGTAAAGGTGACAATCTTGTGCCAACAAACACTTAAAACATCTAGCAACGGCCCTGGAAACCACCACCGAACTAGTATATTCTTGGTTCTGTAATCTTAACATGTTAAAATATCATTTTCGTATTTGATGGGGAAAAATAGTCCTTTTTTCCGGTTTCCAGTCCCAGTTTCGGTCCCAGTCGGTGGTTTTTTCAAAGCCTTTTTTGGAAAGAACAAATGCCGGTATTCAAATGATTTCAGTCCCTCGTTTTAATCAAGGTTATTTTACCCGGTTCCAGAGCTGGGGATCAATCCGGACCACATCGTGCAAAAGGTAAAACCTAACTATTTCAGTACTTTTTCAACTATTGTGACCAGCAGGTGAAAACGAGTTCTGAAGTCAAATGATCTATGTGTGTAACTTAATGCTAGCAGCATGGTAATTTAGTACTTTGGCCACGTATGTGTTCCTTTCGAGTCACCGGTCAGCTGTACATGATGGGATTGATCTGCTGTTCACTGGGAATACTCTTGCCAGGCCGGTAGTGTACTATAATATGTAGTGTACTGTATGAAAATTGATAAGAGATGAGGGTTTGTGTGCACCAAAATGCTTGGAATACGAACAAGTAGGGGTAGAGAAGTCATTCATAGGTTACGTTGAAGAATGAAGAAGATTAAGCCACGGCTGCCGAATCACTTTTTTTTTTTTTGATTCAATGTTTGGCAGAGTTTTCTTCAAAGTAGAGAGTCACAAAAGTGGAAATTAGAGAATCCATGAGTCACAATATATTTTTATTTTTTGTTGGTTTGCTTGCAACGTATGTGTGCATCCATGGTAAGATTATACTTACTCCTCGTTCCTAAGTTACATTTGTTTTACTTTGTGCTTTTATGGAACGTAAAAACACAATATTATCCACTTGTAATTATATCTAATATAATCTAACCTTAGCACTAGGTTAATATATTAAAGCTCGGTTGTACTAACCATTTCAACCGAATTATGTTCATTTCTATAGAAAAAAATAAAATACAGCACTCCTTGTAGCTTGGAATTTAAGACCCTTGCCAAATGGGGTGAACTGTGATCTATGAATTGGTCTCCTTCCACTGTACTTACAGCTCACAATTCTGAAATGGTGCAAATTAGTATGTCGAAACAGATCCAATAGACACGAAGTGGCCCAAAAAGCGAATCAAAAATCGAAAATCAAAAATCAAAAATCAAAATCGAAATCGAAAATCAAAAATCGAATCTTACACGATGTGGCCCAAAAGTTTTTTTTTCTGGGCTGGTCTTTGCTGTCAGACCTAGGCCTGGCATTGGCTCAGGCTTCTTTGCTCGGGCTCAACTTCAGAGTTGAAGTTCTGATAGCTTGTTTCACAACTTGAAAGGGCTGATGTGTGCTTTTGTGGTCCGACCATGGTCAGTAAACTACGTAAAACAGTATTTTTGTGACCAATTTTAGTGAGGATGGTACATTCCTGGAAACGGAATAACGATCGTTGAATTTTTCTTAGTCCCGTCGCCTGGGCTGGGTTGAAAACGAGCATAGCTTGCCAGGAATTACAGAGCACATGGCAAACCACGTGCATTGCGTATATGTTTGAAACGAGACTCTTATCAGCAGTCCTCCACTTCATGTAATTAAAACTACCAAACCATATCGATGAAAGCTGAAAGTATTCATCTGATCATTAAATCGATCTGAGCATCACTTTGGCCATACACGTTGACTGTTTTGTAGGCTATGGCGTGCAAATTTTATCGTATAATGTCGATTAATGATGTACTGTCAATTGTAAATAGTGTTCGCATGAAATTGATTATTTTGAAAGTTTCATTGAAAGTTTCCATAAAATGTCGAAAGTTTGTCGAATTTTTAAATTCAATGCAAAATTGAAAGATAAGTTATCAACGAAATAATTTTAATAAAGGTAGGGGTAAAACGAAGTATTGTTTGAACCGATAATGATAGGTGACAGTGAGCACTATGCCAGCTACTAACTGGTAGGTATTCATAGTCTTCTCTTCATATAAGAGTAATGACTTACATGAATACAGTTGTATTGAAAAACGGTTCGAAAATTATTCGTTTCAATTCCAAATCTGGTAGCTTTTACATTTATAGTTGGCTTGTTATAGCTTTTTTTGCAACGCATGACAATGACATTCAATGGCTTTTACATGTTCTTGAACTTTTAGCAGTTGAGGTTATGATGGCACTGCGGATTTGTCTAGGGCACTTACTACACTTCGAAATGTGCTGAACCATCCTAGTAGCATTGTTGATCGTCACCCACAGAGGAACTTTTTATTTTCTCTCGGCTGGTACTGATTTCCAGACCATGAAGCACTTGTGCACACATTTAAGTTTCTTAACCATACTTGGACTCGTACTTAATGAATGCAGCTAGGTTAATGACAGGCCTACTTTGTACTCACTAATACCACCAAAAAAGTACGACCAGGTGGTACCAACCTTGCTGGCATGACCCCAAAGTTACTAGGCAAGCTGGAAGCCACTAAATACCAGCCGTTCAAGTTTTGTTGAAATTTGAAACTGCCAAATTGAAAATTTCAAAACTTCGAACACTAATGTCAAAGAACGAAAATTCCAACTATAATCATTGATAACCAATATTTATGAAGGAAAAATTGGTTTTGTTTGACTTCGTTTGATTTGAAAGTTAACGCCTGCTTTAGAATCAACCCCAAGGTTGACCAAACGGTTGATTTTAAAACATAGGATCTGATAAGATAAAAGACGGGCTAGACGTTAGGGTGGTCCGTGAAATTTAATGAGCATGGTTTCAGCCGTAATTCTTGATATTTTGTGTAATACTTGATAACCAATGCAAGCTCTCAGGATGATATTTCGAATTTCTAGAAGGGTAGAATAGGATATCAAACTGACAAGGAAGAAGCCGTTCCCTGTTTTCAAGGAACTATCTCGTCATTTGCAGTTGGAGTGGTTACATGGCAATTCACGGGAAGCCACAACCAGGAAAGCCGATCCCGTGGATCGAAGCCGGGACATCCCGATTGGAACGCAAGAACCAACGATTTACAAAAAATCAAATGAATTAGAAAATATCAAAATCAAATGTCTGCTCTGTGTTTCAGTTACATATCTCTAAAAAGATTCTATTCATTCAATGTGCAGTCCTTTTGGAGATAAAGAATTCGCTCGTTGTGGATCACTGCTGGTATCTCGTTACACGAGTTTTTATCTTTACTTATTTCAAACCGAACTAAGCGACGGGACTTGTACAACTTCATCGACCTTTTTCCGTTTCCAGGAGTAAACCACTCGCTTGAATTTACCTTTATTGATAGAATGTTGACCAATTGGCTCCTTTGCGATACCTATCGAATATCGATTGCTTGTGTTGGGAATGTAGACTTCGTTCTTTTGACAAAAAGTGGGATGTATCATAATAAATGCACCTACAGAAATATTGACATGACTTACTAAGGTAGAGGGTGCCTACCTAAATAGGTGTGTTTCGTCTTGACTCTTTCTTTTATGAAGCTTTCTTATGCTCCAAAGGATCTTTTTAATCGAGGTAGATATACTTATTATATTTGTCTTTTTAACACTGGAACATTTACATAGTTATTCATTTATTCAATGATATCATGATTAATTGAAATCGAAATTTAAGCATAAAAATAATACCTTAATAAGATGCTGGATTTTTATGACTTCAGCATTCAAAATAAATCATGTCGGTTTTTGACAGAGAATATCCACCTAGTTCCGCTCACTTTCGCCTAGTATTATATAAAGTGCAGAGGTGTATGAAGTGGCTGAAACGTAAAACATAACGCTCGCTGACATTTTAATAATATGAGCCTCTTGCTAGGCAAATCGTTCTTGCCTCAATTTTCTACCAATACATCTTTCAAATATGTTTTATTTATTGAATCATCAAATCGTTTTCATTTTGTGTGGGGTTTTCATATAGTTATGGTCGAACTTCGATGTATATTGCAATTCATATTGCAATTAAAAAAGTAATTGTTCTGCATGTGGTAGCCGAAAAACATGCCTCTACGGTTTTTCTAGTTCAAAGGCAAGGTTAAGGAACGCTTTTTGTTCTGCTCTTATCGATATAAGCCACACTCCTTTTTCAAATTTACATCCCGCCTTAACAATTATCTTTTATAGCCGCGATAAATCTAAGTTATATTTGCATTCGAGTGCATGTGTGTGTGTGTGTGTGAGAGCGCAGAGAGGCGATGGCAGTCGACAATTTCCTCTCCGCCAGTGAGGCTTGTCTATATTATCGGTTATACGTATACCAAAACTCTTGGACAATTTCCAAAGTCGATCGGGTGCCAATCCAGGTTTCAGTGACTTACTGCTTCAAATGCTTCGATGTTTTGTACTTGGTGACTGGTGTGATCGAGATTTGATTGATGCTGCGACGTGATGTGACTCACCTGCCAATATGAAACATTTACATGGCTAAATTAGAAGTATGGCGTAGGGGCGGGAAAACGTTAGAAGGACGTGGGACGCTGGGCCGTGGGACACTGGGCTGCTGGACGCGACGGGAGACGTGATGGAATTACCAGAATGCGCACTCGAGCATCAATTTTCTCGTAGGTTATCTAGAGTCTAGACCATGAAAACTTGTCTGGATCATTCGTCTGTTATATTAGGTTCAAATGATTGCAACATATAAATTATCGCGGCTTTTGATTAGAAATACTTTAAAAGAGCTTTTCAAATCAATCTCTCTTTCAGCATTAAGGTCACATTAATTAGGGGTTCCATTACATGGCTCCAATTACTCTGCCTTCAGTTACATAGAATTACATTATTAACGTTGGTCACACGACCCCCAATTTAACCATTTCAACCAATTATGTTAGCAGGCCAACAATGGTTACCAATGTAACCATCGACCATGTTCTGAAAGATGGCATCTTTTAGACGTCTTCACGTACATCCCCCCGTTCCACACTTGTCGCAGTTGTAACCATCGACCATGTTCTGAAAGATGGCATCTTTTAGACGTCTTCACGTACATCCCCCCGTTCCACACTTGTCGCAGTTG